>JANTPZ010027056.1:0-12766 GCA_025593235.1 Vachellia pachyceras
TCAGCTTCTCAAACTTTGATGATTCATATGGCTCTCCTTCTTCTCTATCACAAGCTCCTCTTAGTTCACAGGCTCCTCAGCCCACTTCTTCTCCATATTCTCCAACGCCTACACCTCCAAATCTCCCTGAATATTCCCCCATTAATCATTACCCACCTCCACTTCTGGGAAACACTCAAAGCCCAAGCTCAAGCCCACCGTCAAAGCATGGCCCAAGTCCACCAAAGACAGGCCTGAGCCCGCCAACAGCTTATTTACCTCCTAATGTTTACCCTCCACCTCCCCCTCCATTGGTGGCGACTGGGTCGGCTCCTCCACCACCGCCACCTCATAATAAAAAGCCACAGTCTGCAGGTCATTGGTGTGTTGCGAAGCCCACCGTGCCCGACGGAATAATCAAACGGGCCATGGACTATGCGTGTGGGTCAGGGGCTGACTGCAAGGGGATTCAGCCCAATGGGCCGTGCTATGAGCCCGATACGATGCTGGCCCATGCTTCTTATGCCTTCAACAGCTATTGGCAGAACAGGAAAGCGTCTGGAGGCACTTGTGATTTCGGAGGCACTGCCATGCTTGTCACCGTTGATCCAAGTAAGTCCTTTTTTCTTTTCAAAAAAATTAAAATGTGTTTATTTTTGGTAATATCTCAGATCTCTCATACACTATTGATTTTACCTGTCCTGATTATTATTATAATAATGGCTTTGGTTTTGTTTCTGGGATCAACAAGGGCTGAACGTGATTTAAACATCTAATGATGATTCATATGTACACATTGGTGCAGGCTTTGGGAAGTGCCACTTCACGATGGCCTAGCTGCCTCAAGGATTCTTCAATCAAACTTGTGGCACTTAATTAAATAAATAAAATTCCTATGTATTATTTGCATATATATATATATATATATATATTAAAATTTTCCATTGTGCGTTGTTGGACGTGCATGCCCATGCCCAGCTATGTATTGCCTATTGTAGTATTGATCATTTTTAATATTTTATAGTAAATGCTTTAGTCCTTTTCTTTGACATGGGTATTTTGCTATAGCCTTCTATGAGGGGAAAAACGTGAGTAAAAATAATTTGTTGTCGTACCATGATAATGCTTAGCTAGTAAATGCTTGTTTGGAAACTTCGTTCTCCCAATTGTACACGTAAGTTGAGATAAAATCATTTCAAAATACGTAAAAACCATATTGAAATCTATAAAAACCATATTAAAACCATCTAGAAATCGATAAACTCCTTTTTCCCAACGGTGTTGTCAAACACACACTAAGTGCTTGTTTGGGGACTTCGTTCACCCAATGGTGTATGCAATTTGAAATAAAACTATCTCAAAATCTGTAAAAACCATCTTGAAATCCATAAAAATAATCTTGAAATCCGCAAAACCATCTAGAAATCCATAAACTCCTTTCTCCCAACGGATTTCCCAAATACACACTAAGTCGGCAAAATACATGTCATTCTACGTCTATGGCTAAAGATAATCTTCCAATCTTTATGAACAATTATCCTAATATTATTAATAATCTTATTCACATATTTGTCTTGACTTGTCCCAAACACACACTAAGTTGGCAAAATACATGTCATTCTACGTCTATGGCTAAAGATAATCTTCCAATCTTTATGAACAATTATCCTAATATCATCAATAATCTCATTCACATATTTGTCTCGACTTATGTAAAAGTACTTTTCTATCGCATTCCTAAACGGACCCAATAATATCTTTACATGAATGGTCGCTATCACAAACCCTAGTAACAAGATAAATAGCTTCTGTACAATCGTCCGTTCAAGATCCCTAATACCTCAGCAATGGCTGAAGGATGAACCTACCGATCATGAGTTTTCAATTAAAACCATTGATCCACTACTTGTCACATGAAGCCCCTCCACATCCACTGTTACCATTTCTTTGCACTGAAACCATATCCTTATACACTCTTTCTTTAGCAGTATCTGGTCTTAAAGCACATGTAGAATTAAATTCATATAAATTGCCCTAAAGAAGCTGTTTTTGGTAGTTAGATTGGCTACCCAGAAATGATGAAACCATGTAATTTGCGTATCCCAACAAATCATCTAACCAATTAGAGTTGTGCTCACTTTATCTTCTTTGTGTAGTATACTCATGCTCCATTTCATGCCTGAGTTTCCGTCTCACTCAAGTTGTTCCCTTAAGGAACAAGAAAGCATCCCATAGTGATTGCCGCCATTGGAGAGAGCATTCGAGCGAAGTCCTAATTAGATGCATTATTGAATCTTTATCTTGCTGGCATCCCAAGCAGGCATGCACCTATCTTTATCATCACTACCATAATATATAATGTCTTCATCTATTTATGGTCAAACCAACAATGTCGTTGAATAAATTAAAAGAATTTACAGTTACAAGGGGAAAAGGCAAGAAAAATTTATAGCTCTAGTTTTTAAGGAATATACAATTATGAGACACATATTAGAGATATAATTAAGTATAATGTGTAACCAAACGTAACCAACTGTAACCAATTCATGTAACAGAATACATGTTGTTAGAATAGTTTAGTTACATCGTTTGTGCTATACAGCTGTCACCAACTAATGAGGTCTAGCAGATACGTGCTCTCATATAAGTAAACTGTACATCCACAGTATTATGATCAGACAATACAATGAGATAAAGTTTCTCTCTCTCAATTCTATTCCTTGGCATGGTACCAGAGCCTGAAGGCTTCAGTCGCCATAGCTAACACCTCACAAAAATGACATGTCAACCCAATGGAGCTCTCGGTGATGGTGGAACTGCGCCTACGTTTGCACTTCATCGAGGATTCTTGAACAAGAAAATTACAATTAAGCTAGACAATGCCAATTTCTTGGTGTGGAAACAACATGTTTACTTTATGGTGAAACAGCACAAGATGAATCACTTCCTTGAAGGATCCATCGTTCAACCACCAAAAACAATCCGTAGTGAAGCTGGTCAGGAGCAATAAAGTCCGACGTTCAATGAGTATGAGTCACTTGACTCTGCACTAGCCTCTTGGCTGTTAGCGTCCGTTGCACCAAACATTCTACCTGAGCTTGTTGGCCTGGAAACAGCAGCACAGATTTGGAACAAGTTAAACAAGGTCTGCTCCAGCAAATCGGATGCCAAGATACTTTCATATCGTAATCAACTGGCTAATCAAAAGTAAGGGGAACTATCAATGAAAGATTACCTAGCCAACGTTAAATCTATCTGTGACCACTTGGCTATGCTAGGTGAGAGGATTGATGAAGCAAGCCAGATTTCACACATACTCAGTGGATTAACGACAGAGTATGAATATGGAATTGCAGTAATCAATGCAGCTAGACCACGTTTTGATGTTGAAACGGTAACTACTATGCTAGTTGATTCAAAAGCAAGGTAAAAGACTTTCCTGGCAAATGGCACCACAGGACATGCAAACCATGTTAGCATGTTTGCATCCTATATCTCTGATGAATCCATGATAGATGAAGACTATTTTGCCAATGCTTACTACACACAAGCTCCAACCACAGGGTAAGGAAACAGAGGCTCAAGGTTACCCAACTTGTATTGCGGTGGAGCATGTGGACCATTTCGTGGACATGGTGGTAGATTTACCAATCCCAAGCCATTATGCCAGATTTGTCACAAAATTGGGCATACTGCAGATCGTTGCTACTTCAGGTATGAATAATATAATCCAAATTTCAACTCACGAGCTGCTATGCCGTTTAATGCACTAGATGCTAAAGCCTACCACACTCATTATGGCTTCCCTAATTACACCTCATATGACTCTAACTCTGGCCTGGTTCCCTCATATTCTATGCATGCGAGTTCTACCTCATCAATGACGTCACCTGCTGCTGTAAAGGCCATTGTTGCGCCTGAGAAGTTGTTGCCACACATCAATATATCTTAGGCCATTCCACCAACAGACAAAGTGCTCCACAATGATAATCCATCTGCTCAAGCTTATGTTGCAACCCCTGTCACTGTTGTTAACAATGCCTGGTATCCTGACTCTGGAACAACTGAACATATCACCAATGATGTCGCCTCTCTTAGTCCACACACGATTCAATTTGGAGTTGGTGCAGTCCAAGTGGGCACAGGTGAGTTATCCCCCATTACTCATACTGGTCAAGTTCAACTTAGCAATAGAACTACAAAATTCACTTTGTCTAAAGTGTTATGTGTCCCATGTATGTAAAAGAAACTCCTATCTATAACTAGATTCACTAAGGAAAATCAAGTATCTGTTGAGTTTTTTCTTAACCATTGTGTTGTCAAGGACTTGAGCACCTGCCAACCACTTATTTATGGTACTGAGAAGGATGGTATATACCTGCTTGTGTCTCCTTCTCGGACACACTTTAACAACTGTGCCAATCCACGAATAGCAACTCTAGTAGTGTACTCTGTATCCTGCACTTCCATTAACATATGGCACCAGCGGCTTGGTCACCCCTCCCTGAAGACTGTCAAACGTGTTTTACAATGTAACTCCATTCCGCATACTAATTTTGATTTACCAGTACTATGTAAAGCATGTCAATATGGCAAGTCACACAAATTACCATTTTCTAGTTCCAATGCCATGTATCAAAAACCTTTACAACTAATAATACTGAACTTGTGGGGCCTTGCTCCCATTGTCTCTCATGGATCTGTATATTACCTAGCCATTGTTGATGCATACAACAGGTTCACTTGGATTTATTTCCTGCACAATAAATCTGATGCCTTAGCCAAGTTCAAAGATTTCAAGTTGATGATAGAGAACAAACTGAACTGTAAAATCCAACAAGTGCAATTTGACAATGGTGGAGAATTCCTAGCATTTAGCTTATTTCTCAGTATGAATGGCATAGAACACAGATTCACTTGTCCACACACTTCTAAACAGAATGGACTTGTAGAACGAAGGCATAGGATAATAGTAGAAACGGGGCTCACCTTATTGGCTTAATCTTCACTCTCACTATTGTATTGGCCCAATGCTTTTGCCATAGCTATGTTTCTGATTAATCGACAAACATCTGTAGCCCTGCAGCAACAGTCACCATATGAAAAGTTTTACAACACAAAACCATATTATTCCATCTTGAGAGTCTTTGGGTGTGAATGTTACTCATACACTAGGCCCTATAATGCCAATAAGCTTGACTTTTACTCGGTCACTTGTGCGTTCACTGGTTACAGCTCTCAACACAAGGGCTATCAGTGTCTAAATCTCACCACTGGTCGCACATATATCTCCAAGCATGTGAAGTTCAATGAAACAAGATTTCCAGGCATGACTCAACACAACATTAGACAATATGTGGCACAGACTACACTAGATGTTACCTCATCTCTATAACTAAAAATCACAGCTTACCGGAGATGTGACAGACCTACAACAGCAGAACAAACACAACAAACATCTCAGACCCAGCAAGCATCTCAGGGTAACACTCACCCGATGATTAGAAGAAGAAAAAAATGGCGTACACAGACCACGAGTCTTTATGACTATGAAACATCCCATTCCAACCTCTATTGAATAAGCCCTAGCTGACCCAGACTGGAAGCAAGCTGTCATGGAGAAATATAATGCTCTAGAAAAGTTTGGAACTTGGGAAATAGCTCCACTGACATATGGTTGGAAGACGATTGGGTGAAAATGATTGTGGAAAAATAAAACAAATGCAGATGGCACTCTAGCTAGGAGAAATCAAGACTGGTTGCTAATGGGTACTCTTAAGAGGCAGGGATAGACTACTACGACACCTTCAGTCCAGTAGTTAAAGCATTAACAATAAGAATCTTACTCACCCTTGATGTGACCTACAGATGGAAATTACACCAACTGGACTTCAATAATGCATTTCTCAATGAAGACCTTGCTGAGGAGGTGTACATGGATCCTCCTCCTAGATTCTCGTTTGGTTCGCCCATGCCTGATGGTAGACCCTTTGTTTGCAAACTGAAGAAAAATATCTATGGACTCAAGTAAGCTCCACAGAGCTAGTTTAAGAAACTCAATGAAGCACTGCTCAAACTAGACTTTGTTGCCTCTTGAGTTTATCCATATCTACTCATTCGGAAAACTGCAAATTCCATCATATATATGATTATGGGCTCGGCCTCCCCAAAATCCATTCATGCGCTTACAGAGACAAAATTTCTCTCACAAATTTACCTCAAAATCTGTGATCGTTCTCCCAACGGACTTCCCAAACAAGCCCTATATATGTTGATGATATTGTTGTCACAGGTTCCCAAGAAGAAGTTGCTGCGATAATAGCTAAGATGAGCAAACTATTCTCCTTAAAGATTCTTGGTGATCTTTCCTTCTTTCTTGGTATTGAGATTCATCAATTGTCTGAGGGGTTGCTTATGACTCACGAAAGTACATAAGTGAACTTCTCTTTGAGACCAAGTTTCTAACGGCCAAGGCAAATGATACTCCCATGGCTACCAACGTTCAGCTTCTATTGACAGAAGGAGCTCCTTTTCTTAATCAGAAGTTATATTGCAGCGTTATCAGCAAGCTCCAGTACCTATGCGATACTCACCTTGAAATTTCATTTGCCGTCAATCGTCTCAGCCAATTTGTACAAGACCCATGAGAACCCCATTGGGTATGTGTCAAACATCTACTTCACTACTTAGTTGGAACTTCAGACTATGGGCTTTTAATACGACCTACCTCGAGGTTCCGTGTTCAAGCATTTGCAGATGTTGACTAGGGGCCAACAAAGAAGATAGGCGTTCTATAAGTGGCTTCTGCACATTCCTCAAACATACACCAGTAACCTGGTCCTCCAAAAGGCAGTAGATGTCCCGATCATCCATTGAGTCAGAATACAAAAGTCTTGCAAATGCCTCATCGGATGTCTTGTGGGTGATATCTCTCCTTCAAGAAATGCATATGGCAGTAGCTGAAGTATCCACTATTTGGTGTGATATCTCCAGAGCCGTAGCACTGGCAGCTAATCCAGTGCTCCACACAAAGATGAAGCACGTTGAACTCGATCTCCATTTTCTTCGAGAAAAAGTTTCTTCTGGAATATTACAGATCGGCTATGTACCAAGTTATGAACAAGTAGTTGATGTACTGATCAAACCTTTAGGCAGGGTCCTGTTTCAGCGCTTCTGTGAACGGTTAAGTGTTTAGTCCTGTCAACGTCTTGCTCATAACTCAGAATTGCAGGGGGGATATTAGAGATATAATTAAGTATAATGTGTAACCAAACGTAACCAACTTTAACCAATTCCTGTAACAGAATACATGCTATTAGAATAGTTTAGTTACACTGTTTGTGCTATACAGCTGTCACCAACTAATGAGGTCAAGCATACACGTACATCCACAGTATTATGATCAGACAATATAATGAGATAAGGTTTTTCTCTCTGAACTCTACTCTTTGGCAACACATGTGTTAGGAGGGACAATCACAACTCCCAAGCCAAATTAGTGTATGTTTGGGAAAGCTTTTTTCCAATTGTGCATGTAATTCAAGACAAAACTCATCTTGAAATCCATAAAAAAATTTCGAAATCTGTAAAATATCTTGGAATCCGTAAAAAGCATATTAAATTTCGTAGAATCATCTCAAAATTCGTAAAATCATTTCGGAATTTGTAAACTATTTTCTCCTAACGAATTTCTAAACACACACTTAGTCAATTACTCGGATGGATGTGTGGTAATAAAATCTAAAAAAAACATTAGATACTAGATGGTATAACAAGGAAAATGCTTTGAACATTTTTTGTGTTTACTACTGCTTTAAAGTATTATACGATTTTTCATTTGTTAATTTTTTTGAATGACATTTAAGTTACAAAAAAAATTATAATTAAGTCATCAACTTTTTTTTAAAAAAAGAGAGTTGTAAATACCAATTAAATGGTTATGAACAGCGATTTCTATTGCAAACTAAGAGCTGTATTTAAAATTTAAACACCTTATTTATAATAGAAACGGCTAAACTTATAATTGTTCGAATCTTCGGAATCAATGGGTGTGTTTGGGACAGCTTCTCAACACCCCAAAAGTACGTTCAACAGTGTTTTTCCGCAAAATGAGATAAATCTCCTTTACATATTTACCTCGTATATAGTAAAAGTACTTCTCCACCGCTTTATCAAACATATCCATTGGGTTATCATCCATTTTTTTCTGGGACGTTGTGCCTAAGTTTTTTATTTATTAAAACACACTTCTGTTTATTTCTTTAAATGATGAAACAGAGTTATCCGACGTTCTTTTACACTTTCGTCTTTAAGCATAACTGAGCATACCAATAATTTCTCATAGCTGGCAATATTGGTAAATGAACACAGGAAAGTTCGTGGTTTCTTCTTCTTCTTCTTCTTCTTCTTCTTCTTCTTCTTCTTCTTCTTCTTGTTTTTATTAAATCGCAGTTGAAAATTTTGGATTGTAAACATGGTATATATAGTTAAGATCTTTTTACAAAAAAAAAGATATAAAAATGGAGATTTTTATTGTGGCAAATAAGGTGAGAAATTCTAATGAGATGAAGAAACATAAAGTATTCGAGTTCTCAATTCAGTGCAAAATTACAAGTTACAAAATATATTTTTTATATACCATCAAAATAATATATTTTTTATAAGAATTACGAAGCATTAAATTTATAGAAAAGGCAACAATGGTATGGGTATACATTTTTTTGCCACTATATTATGGATATAGATGTAATTGCCATAATAAATATCATAAAAACGATTCAAATACGGTTCATTTGAAATTTTGAATCGTGGCATGGTTACAACTTCCAAGGTTAAGATAGGTGGACAAAATTAGGAATAGATAAAGAGATTAATTAAATCTCTGCCTAACTACGAACCTCTTTCAAATTTGTCAATATTATGTGGGAATATTCTAAAGTTCTCGGAAATATTATAGAGTCCAAAGAGAATACAACGTACATAATGCCAAAATAATTATATATAAAAAGGAAACAGAGAGAATATGACATTAAAAAAATATTATGTTGGGTTCTCTTTCTCTCTTCTTTGACAAAAGATAGAAAGAAAATAAAAATTGGTTAAAATTGATTAAATGCAATACACATGTAAAAAACTACAACTTGCTTCTAAAATCACCCTTATTATTTATGAGAAGTGTGAGTGAAAAAAATAATTAATGCAGTGAGATTAACAAATAATTAACAGAATAAAAAATAAAAACATATTTAGAAATTCAAACAAATATCAATATCTTTTGTAATCATTTTCAAAAAAAAGTTCTGTTAAATATAAATCATGGGGTGCTTTTTTATACCCACTATTTAGTTAAATTTAGTGAAAATGGTTAGTAATTTATAATGCGGCCAATCAATATTGAAATATGTATCTATATTTGGTGTTTAATAATACTTTAAATATGATTGTTCTTGATATAAAAATGCTTTTGTCCCATGGGAAAAGTCTCTTTCTCTCTTATTGTTAGGGCAATTATTGCTAATATTAGGGTCTAATGGCTTGTTTGGTATACATAATTTATTTTGATGGATATGGATATGAATATGAAACTGGAAATGGAAATGGATATGAAAGTGCAGTTTAAAAGTATGTTTCTTATGATATGGAAATGAAACATAGGTTTTTACATGAAAAGACATAGAAACACTTGAAAATTCAAATTTTTTATTTTTTTGTAGATTTAAAATGAATTCCATGCATTTTTATCCAATTCCACACTTTACCTCATGTGATTGATTTCTGTGCATTTTGATTGAGTTGGCCAAGCTAATTCCATGGTACCAAACAAGCTCTATCATAGCAATAATTTCTATTTCCATATCCATCCACCCTAATTTCATAGTACCAAACAATCCATAAATATGTGATCAAGTAGCCTTGTAGGGTTTAACATTATTTGAAGACGAACGTACAGGAGCATTAGGCTATAGAGATATGATATTTTGAATGAAGCCTACATGTTGCTTACCAGATCCTAAACATCACCATCAAGCAGCTTAATTGATAATTATGGAGAAAAAGTTTGGATAGAGAGATATAACGGGATTGTGACCAAATTCAAAGAAAATACCTGTCGTTCACAGTATGAAACATCTCATGCTTGTCATTTTCCTTTAAATAATTATTATTATTATTATTATAATGCCTCGAATCTCTTCCAAGTTGTGTATAGTAAGAGCTTCACATGTGCAGCTTTAGCGATAATTACTACTTTCCGGCGTCCCAACCCCGCAGGATATTGGGAGTTGTTGTAATCTAACCACCTAAAACTATTTTTCCGAATTCGAATTAGTGGGCCTAAAGGATTGGATACCGGGTAGTGTTATTCTCATTTCCAACAAAAAAAACCTCTTCCCACAAAACCCTATTTTTAAAGAAATTAATATATATTATTTTCCTAAATGTTATATAATGCTCACATAATGGCCCTCAACTTTTATAACTTAATAGGAAACTCATTAGAGTCTTCAATATATACAAATGACTCCTTGGTGTTAAATTTTATAAAATTTCAATACAAAAATGAGAGAGATATTTGTGCAAATTATCGCATGATAAAACTCATGAGTGGCACTAAAAAATTTATGGAAGAAGTGATTAACCATATATTGAAAAAAACAGAGAGATTTGCATTTCAGAAAACCTATTTGGATCTATGTTAGAATAGTCTATAAGTAAATCCATTTAATCTCCTATCAAGGTTTACGAAAAGGGTTGTATCACAGTAAACAGATAGATTTACATGTAATATTCCTCGATTTATGTATAAAAAAATGTATGACTGATAAGTACTAAGATGATTGTTGTAGAAAGCCTCGTAAAAGAAAGGTGTTCATATGTATTAGTGTGAGAATTATTATAAATGAAATACAAAAGTCTATATAATATAAATATTATTTGTTCTACCTAGTTTAAGACATTTTAATGAGCACATGTGATTTGTAGATGATATAATCTTTATTAAGGGATTCAATAGAAGAATTAACTTTAACAAGATTAAGTTAATTAGAAGTGATTCGAAAGTTAAAAAAATGGAGATCATATCATGTAAAAGAAAAATGGAACTGGGTCTCTTTGTTAAGTGATGAGAGTGTTTTGTAATACAAAGACATGTTGTCCCATTAGATGGGGTTACGACATCATTAAACTCGATCAAAAACTAAATTTTTAAAAGAATTGTTAATTAAAATGTATCACGTTGAGCATCATCTTGGATTTTCTACATCTTTTTTACTTGACTTCAAATAGCTTGATGAACATTTTTTACCGATGCACTCGGTCGCCTTCTTTAAGTTTATTCACGTTGGTGGAGTGATTTGTATCAAGTGATTTAAAATGCATGGAAATTTTTATATTTATCCTTATATATATATATATATATATCTCACATATCTCATATAATGAATGATGAGTCATATTCACGGGTTGAATAGGAAAAGGATGAGTAGTAGCAGCAGCCCGCAGCCGCTAGGCGTCAAAAACACTTTCTGAGACATAAAATAATGAAACGACGACATTGGCTTGTGTTATATTTCTACGTGCAGTGCTTAAAATGCTGAGATCTTGGACTTTGCAGCATTCCTCTTCTCACAAATCTTTCATTATTTCACCTTTTCCCTCACTCCAAATCCCCTCATCAAGGCGGTGGCTGATTGCCTCATTACAAAGCTGCTGCTTGTCTCCTCGTTTCTTCCTCATTATAACATAAAATTAACCGACATAATGATGAAGTTTATTTAGTCGTTTCCTTAAGAGGTCTAAGACTTTGAGAGCTACATAGGGTGATCCATTTTTACCATGAGAGAGGCAGACAAGAAACTTAAATGATAAACACGATCGAATACACAAGTAGGAGAACTTTTATATATACCATTAGATCAGAAGGTTATTTGTCAAATGATCCAATATTTAAAATCCTGATTGGTAAGATTATAAGTCACAGCCTTGTAAATTTTTTTTTTTGGGCTAAACATTCTTGTGAATTGAATCATCTTTCTTTGGCTATTATAGAAAGCTTCATTTTACATAATTTCTGTTAACAAGTTTCACAAAGTTAACACAAGAAGTCCAGGATCAGTAATGAAATTAATTAGAAAAGCCTAAAAACCAGGGATCAAGAGCGCGCGCGCATATGTATATTGCCACTAACTACTATAAAAACATAAAATCTGTCTCTTTGATTACTTATTTTTCCTTGAAGTCAATGAATCGTAATAAAGATAAATTCATTTAATATTTCAACTAGCAGCGCAGCGACTCAGTGAGATTTATAAAATGCCAAGTCTCTATCAGTCCGTGACTCCACCACCCCTCAAGACACACATATATAACTAGGGCTTATCAGTAGGGTTTACAACAGTTCTCACTCACTTTTTTTTTTCCTGGGGAATGATTCAGTGCATCAATGGCGAATCATTCTCTATCTAATCTCTTCATCTTGCTCTTGAGCTTGAGTTCTTTGCTCACTGCTCTCGCTTGCCCATATTGCCCTTACCCTTCTCCAAAATACCACCCTCCTAAAGTTGTTAAGAAGCCTCCTGTTCATCGTCCTCCTCCTCATGGTGGAAACCCTAATAATAAGCCCTGTCCACCACCGTCTTCTTCCCCGAAACCTCCTCATCACGGCAAGCCACCCGGCGTTAAGCCACCGCATCGCCCAAAACCACCGCACCATCATGTTCCAAAACCACCTCATCATTCTACGCCACCGTATGTACCAAAACCACCAGTCTTGAAGCCACCACATGTCCCA
>JANTPZ010027057.1:0-13193 GCA_025593235.1 Vachellia pachyceras
GCATTTCCTATTCCGTGCGATAAATTTGAAGTTCTTGGATGATTTTGATTTTCAGAAAGAAATTAAAGCCATCATTCAACCAGGTAATATATATATATATATTTGGAACATAACCAATTGAGAAATACACAGAGGAAAGGAATTGAAGAAGTATAAGAAAATTCAGGCAGGGAAAGAGAGATTTCGAGCAGCAACAAGTCATCAACACGGAGGAAAGGAAGAAAATACCAGTCACCTGAAGACGATGCACACACCACCAACGTCGGGCGCAACTCGAGCTCACAAAGGCACAGCGCAACGACTGACGATCCTGACAGAGTAGACCGACAAGCGAAGGAAATGTCACCAGTGCGCGTTTTGAAAGGTTTTTTTTTAAAAAAAAATAATTATTTTAAAGTCAGAAATTAATTACTCTAAAAATATAAAAGGTTGCTAATGATAGCTTTTTCACTTATCAATGGTACTACTTGATTTGTTATTAACAACCTCTTGAAACTTTAGAGTAATTAATTCGTTACCATGGGATTTAAATCAAAAAAACTAAAAAATAGAGGAAAATTGAGCATAATGACCCGGTTTAATATTATATATACACACACATATATTTCCTAGGTGACTGCACGTTATAGGAGCGTGTTAAAAATTGAAATTTGTTATAAAACAAAAAATGAGAGTATAGAAGATAAGAGGTTGTGGAAGAGAGCATACGAGCATTTCTCATTCCATATGTGATTTCAAGTACATCCAACAATTTGCTTTACAATCCTATTTATAGGTACTAAACCCTTCCAAGAGTTATAATGCCAAAAACAAAAGAATTAACCCACATTATGATACAACATTAAGGCATGGGAGGTTATGATCTTTATGGCATTAAGCATGGGGAATAATAAGGGGTTGGAGGTTTTAGGATTTGGCATTTAGAGGGAGTGAATCCTAAGAAGAATCCAAAAAGTTTTATGAACATACACACTTATATATAATTTCATAACACTCCCCCTTGAATGTCCATAAATAAATGTTGTGCCTCGTTAAAACTTTACTAGGAGAAACTCAATGGGACAAAAACCTAGTGAAGGAAAAGGAGTACACAACATATCAACATATATTGAAGCTGCCTCGTTAAAAATATTACTAGGAAAACCCAGTGGGATAAAACCTTGGTTAAGGAAAAAAGAGTACAGCAAGATCTTTTCTCACTTGAAAATGGTATCACTTTTACTTCTCCTTATGATAACATCGTCACTTTTACTCCCCTGATAACAACATCACCTTTATGTTTTTACCTCGATAGAGTATACTGAATTCTCGTCAAGTAGATAATCTTTTATGCCTTTCAGAACATATCTTCCTCTTGACTAAATTATGCATGACACACTGTCATCATGTGATATCTTTAAAGCATATTCATCAAGTCTCTAATATCTCTTCTGGGAATGCTAAATCATTGCATCAAATCTTAATTTCACTATCCATTTGTATACCTGAAAAATCTAATTTTTTTTATAATAAAAACATTACACAAAACATTAACAAATCATGTGAATTAACATGGAATAGATATAAGGAATTTCTATTCAATTTTGTAACTAAAATATCAAAGCGAAAATCATGACTTTCAAAATCAGATGTAACATATATTATTTTTAATAGCATTTTGAATACTGTATATAAGCTCAAATTATTTTAGTCCATATAACATTTTATATAGATAATGATTTTCTTAAACATGCTTCTGACATGTTAGACTCATGATCATCATACCATTATGAAAACATTTGCTTTTTTACATAAATGTTGATATTTCTCATAACAACTTTATATTCCATGCATTTGGACCACTGGTCCATAATTCTCACATATCAAAATGATGCAATCATATTTTATTGCATCTTTTTCCTTTTTTCTTTTCTGTTGGTTAATCACCTTTCTATCATCATTTTATGACAGATTCATATATAAGATCCTCATTTGATCACGTGATATTATTATTAAAATTGTTGTCGATAACTTTATCTTTTTTGGTTCTATTTTTCTCATTGGATTGTAACTTATCAAAATTCCAATATTACTTCTCATGTACTTGAAACTCTCTTGAGGTTTTATAACTAGTTATGTCTTGGACTCTTTTAGAGTGTCAGCCTCCTCAATATGATCATCTTAATGATATGCTCCTCTTTATTCAAAGTATAATATTTAGAACCGATTGTTTATCATGCTTCAGGCATGTCTCATTTTTATTTATACTAATTGGAGCATTTTCAACTGGAATATGAGAATTGATAATTCTCATTTAGGTCAGTAATTAGATCTGATAGATATTTTTACAATATCTCATGAATGCAATATTCGATGAACTTCTGGTTCATACTATTTTATTTGAGGATCTATGTTTGACAGTAATAATGCATTCAATATGATTTCTTTTCCAGCTACTCAATTTCTCCCTTTCATGTGGAAAAACTCTGTTAAATGACAATCAACTAATAATGCAGTACAAGCATCATAAACCCATTTTCTCTTTTAGAAACATAATTTGTTTCATTTAGAGATAAATAAGGAGGAGAATCTTGCCCAACATTTATCTCAACTTTCCATCTATAGGCATTATTGTGGATCAATAAGAATAAACATTGCACATTCAAACATTTAAGATGGAAAATATCTTGCTTCTGACCAAAAGCCAATTTCACTGGGAGAATTTTGTTGGCTTGTATAAGTACTGCAATATATTAAGTCAGATATGCCAACACTAAAAAAATCTTACTCTCA
This sequence comes from Vachellia pachyceras, assembly GCA_025593235.1. Taxonomy (NCBI): domain Eukaryota; kingdom Viridiplantae; phylum Streptophyta; class Magnoliopsida; order Fabales; family Fabaceae; genus Vachellia; species Vachellia pachyceras. The sequence goes on from JANTPZ010027057.1 coordinate 2,773, forward strand.
TAATTATTGATCAAGCTATATATTGAGGTTTTAATAAATTATTATGGATCATATAATTTGAAAATCGTGCACTCATAAACAAAATGATTTGTTTAAACAATCTTGCAAACTTTAGGCTGCAATCTACTAATAATAACACATGTAACCATATTATAGATGCATCTATCAAATTTATTAAATACTTATATGATTTACATGTTTTTCAAATGGGCCCATATAAATTAATATTTTTTCACAATTGTAGAAATCCATTTCAAATCATAATCAATAATCTTCTTATGATCCATATTTTATTGAGAACAGATGTCGCATGATAACATTTGAATTATATATAATATGATGGCTATCCATGAAGAATCTTCTGGCTCTTGAATAGATGTCAATATACAATCTTTGACATTGGGTCCGTTCGAGAAAGCGGTGGAGAAGTGTTTTTACCATTTACGAGGTAAATGTGTGAAGGAGGTTATCTCGTTTTGCGGAAAAACACTGTTGAACGTGCTTTTGGGATATTCAGAAGCTTTGCCAAACACCCCAATTATATTGCATCTTATATATGACTCGGATGATTAAACAAATCATGCTAACAATAACTTTGTCTAGATCAGTAAACTTCTGGTTTACTATAACAACTTTTTAATTTTCTAACATATTGATTTAAAATCTCAATATGATATTCAACATGACATACATTTTGGGAGATCTTACATCCATTTTTGGAAGATCAAAAGGCTTAACATCTCCCCCTCATAAATGAAAATATATACAAAATTAGCTCACATTTGTATTATAATGATCTCCCCCTCAAATGTGAGTCATATAAACATGATTTTCTTATTTAGTGTATTTCACTTGAAAGTCTTTGTATCTCATAACTCCCATACAATTTTAGATTTCAATCCAATTGGGATATTAACTTTAGACTTTTGAGTAAACCAAAATTCTAATATAGATTTATGGACCATACTTTTCATCATCAATTTTTTTCGCTCATAAATTAAAAATTTATGTTAGTTTTTCCTGAACTAAAACAGTTCTTCATGAACTATATCAATTTTGTGACATATAGTTCTTCAGGAACTATATTAATTTTGCAGCGGATAATTCTTCAGGAATTCTTCAGGAACTACCATATATTATTATATAACAATATAAATTCCATGGTTATTTATGGTTTTATAACTAATCAATTTAACCTTGTCCAATAGATAGATATGTATTCCTCTATATGACTTCCGGTCATATTGCAATATTTCTTATAATTTTGATGCCATTAAAAGGCTCAGCTGTCAATTGTCAACCTATCCAATAATATGATCATGACCATTATCTTTTTGTCCTTCAATAGTACATCATTACTTCCTTCAAGCATTGGTCTTTTGGAACAAAGATAAAATCTTTAAATACTACCAAACTTTGATGTTTGAACATTAGCCTCTAGGGCTTTCATATTTGTAGCAATTTGATTTTTTCATGCCATTTACTAGCATCCATAATGTTCTTACTTAAAAGAACCATTATAATAGTGATGTAATTTCAGGTCAGTCAATCACAATTACAGAAATATCTTGGTTGTTAGTCATTAAATTAAAAAATATTATAATGAAATAAATTTAATAAATTTAAATTTGTTATTGAATATAAAAAATAATATAAATACATTGTATAATTATATATAATAATATAAATTATATAGAGGGAGAAAATATAAATGCATATAAATGAAACAAAGTATAAATGTAGCAGGATAAATATTACAATATGAATGAATAAGTATGAGTAAAAGAAAGGTAGAAAAATAATAAACAATGGCAGCAATAATAGTAAATGACATAAAGTTAACAATAAAATAATATATCTATATATATATTATTTTTAGTGATATGAGTATAACAATAATGGTATAATATTAGGTGATAAAATGAAAATGAATAACGGAAAAAATGAAGGATAAATAGCGACCCACTAAAAGTAAACTATAAAAAAATGTAAATTATAAGAATAATAAATAATAGTAAATAAATAACATAAAATAAACAAACAACATATGATTAAAGAAAATGAAAAGATAATATAAATAACATAAATAAAATGAAACATCTTAATATATACATGTAAATAATAAAAGAATTAAAATAACAAAATATAAATATCAAATAAATACATGAAGCGTGAATAAATAACATAATATAACAACATGAAATAAATATCAAATAAATAAATGAAGCGTGAATAAATAATATAATATAACAACATGAAATAAATATCCATAAAAGGGGATTGCAATATATATAGGGAGGTAGGGAAATATATATGTATATATATGTCAATATAAATAAATGTGTATATAAATAAATATGCAATAAGTATTAAATAAATATGGTATATATATGTGTGCATGAGCAATAAATAAATAAAAATGTATAGATGTAATAATATAAATAAATAACACAATATAAATAACAGAATATAACATGAAATAAAATAGCTAAATACAAATGCTAAATAAGTAAATAAACAAATGAAATGTAAATATAATATAACGACATAAAATATAAATAACCACATAATATAATATAAATAAAAAAATTGTGAAGGATATTAAAATGAAGTAACAATAATCTCCAATTTTAACCATGAAACCCGATGTATAAAACAATAGGTAAAAGAATATCTTTAATTCCATATAATGGTTTAGATTATTATAGATATATGGATCAAATAAAATATAATAGAAAAAGAAATATCTAAAATAATGATAAGAAAATACACCCATGGTAGAGCTTCGTGCTGATAACGTGTTATAAAACGAAAAATGAGAGTATAGAAGATAAGAGAAGACAAGAGGTTGTGGAAGAGAGCATAGGAGCATTTCTCATTCCGTATGTGATTCCAAGTACATCCAACAATTTGCTTTACAATCCTATTTATAGGCACTAAACCCTTCCAAGAGTTACAATGCCAAAAATAAAAGAATTAACCCACATTATGATACAACATTAAGGCATGTGAGGTTATGGTCTTTATGGCATTAAACATGGGGAATAATAAGGGGTTGGAGGTTTTAGGATTTGGCATTTAGAGGGAGTGAATCTTAAGAGGAATTTAAAGAGTCTTATGGATATCCACACTTTTATATATATATATATATATATAATTTCATAACAAAATTTTTATACCAAATTACAGATTGTGATTGTATTTTTATGAAAATGGAGTTTTTATATAAAACCAAATAGGTATTTCGAAAACGGAAAATACGTAGCTCTAATTCATTGTATTAATCATGTCAAATTTAACAGTTAGACATATCATATATTTTATTTTTGAAATATATAATTGTTTAACAAAAACGAGGGCGGGCTTGAACACGAAGATAAGAATGGGACTGTTTCAGAGCTTACTAACTTTGGGACGAATACGTTGGATCAAGTGGTAAGCGGCTTGTTCTAGTTTAAGTAAAATCTCGGGTTCGAGCCTTATGTATGCAACAGCCACTGTTGGGAGACTCACCCACCATGCCAGGTGCGCGACGCGGGTTGGGTCCGGACGTAGTCGGAGCGAAACTCCGGTGAACCGGACGGGCAACCGAAAAAAAAACTTTGGGACGAATAGGGCTCTTCCAATCGATTTCTATGAATGGGACCAATGGGCCAACGACTTGGAGTTTTTGGGCCTGCATGTATGTTATGGGCCAACACAAAAAAGATAGATTACATGTATGTTTTGGGGCTGCACTTGTTTGAGAGACTCAGAAGAAGCGTTGAAAAAAAACACTTTCATATAAGTTGAGATAAAATTCTTCTCACATACTTATTTGAAACTTCGTAAAATTAGTTAAAATAAGCTAATTCAAATACTCAAACATGGACGTAGTTAAACACTCTTTAGTCAAAGTATCAACAAGGTGCTTGTTTGGGAACACCGTTTCTCAAACGGTGCACACATTTCAATATAAAATTATTTCGAAATCTGTAAAAACCAACTCAAAATTCATTAAAACCATCTCGAAATCCATAAAACCATTTTAAAATCTGCAAAGTACCTCAAAATCTATAAGCTCATTTCTCTCAACGGACTTCCCAAACACACACAAGCCACTTCTAATCTCTTTGAATATGTTGTTATACTGCATATTACTCTGAATCTGAAAAATACTAAGCTGCACATATTAATATTCTGTCAACTACATAGGCGGACCTACGTATAAGTGAACAGGTTCATCCGCACACTTCTAGAAAATTAGGTATATATCGGTACTATATAATTTATTTTACACCCACTCATTTTCTAACTTTGAACACACTAAATTTTTGCTCAAATTCTTCTCAAAACATATTAAGAATAAGTCCCATCTATCTTGAACCAACTAAGTGTGTGTTTGGGAATCTATTGGGAAAAATGATTTTACGGATTTCAAAATGTTTTTTATGAATTTTAAAATGCTTTTTATCTTGGCTTTCCTGCACAGTTGGAAATTTTTTTTCCAAACATGCACTGAATTTTAGCTCAAAATCTTCTTAAAATATGTAAAGAATAAGTCCAATTCAAAATTGTATTATCTTTTTTTAAAAAATAGTTTGTAGCCCCTTTAAAAATGACTCTCTTGAATCCCATATTCCAAGCGATCTTTTCTTTGATATATTCATTTCAAAGTTCAATTGGGTTATTGGGCTGGGCTCAGCATGAAGAATTGAGGATGGCCCTTAAGCATAATTGTAAGTTGCAAAAAAAAAAACAGAAACACATTTTAGATTTTTTTTTAAATCAGAACACATTTTGGAGTTTTTTTTCTTATTATTTAAATGAATGGTGTCATGGTGATGTTTTATTTTATGTGAAGCACATGGTCAATGCTGTGCATGGAACATGCAATATTGTCTTATCGCATGTCAGTGAGAAACTTGCATGAAATTTCTTCCTGATTTTTACTTCATACCCACAAACAACCTCATGTGGCTCATCAGTTTTTTTTTTTCTTTTTTAATGTGTAAAATAATTCATGTAGTCTGGTCAACATAAATTCCTCAATTATTGAAACAACTGTTTTCGTTTTTTTTTTGTGTTCATTGCTAGTCCCTTGATCTCTTCTAGTTTTCTAACCACTAATTAATTTTGAATAAAATAATTGGTTAAGTAATTAAATTTGTTTGAAAATGATTTATCCCCTAAATTTGTCCATATTTAAAATAATGAATTATATATCTTGAGAGATGAAAAAGGAAAATTGCATAAAAAATTATAATTAATACACCTTCCCTTCAGATGAGGATCACTCGTTCATTCTAAGGCATTTGGGAACACAGTGGAGAAGTGTTTTTACCATTTACAACAAAAAGGTGTGAAAATTATTATTTCATTTTGTGGAAAAACACTATTGAACGTATATTTAGCTTTTATAAACGTTGTTCCAAATAAAATCCTAGTAAGTAATATACTGAGGATTGGATGGAGTATACGAATAATTTACTGAACAAAAAATGTTGAGCATGAATTGAAGGTATAAATAAAAAGATGCGACAGAATTTAAGACATAAATTACATAAAGGTATTTTATAAATATACATGAGTTAAATCATTTTATCTCATAAATTAAAAATGAAGGAAAATGCACAATTAATTGACTTTGAGGCATGGAACAAGAAAATAATTATTAATTACTACAGCTTTATAAATTAGTGCTACCTTCCAAACCTGTCTGCTGGCAAAGGCAAATTGCATGCTTGCCTCTGAATGTTTACTCAACCACCAATTGTGTGTTTGAGGAGTCTGTTGGGAGGAATGAGTTACAGATTCTAAGATAATTTTACAGATTTTAAAATGGATTTTATGGATCCAAGATGGTTTTTACGGATTTCAAAATGACGTTTATCTTGATTTGCGTGTTCGTTGGAAAAACGGAATTCTCAAACATGCACAATGAGTGACGGTGGAAAAAATGAACCGCCAACACTTAAATTATTTAATGAAAGGAAAAAAAAACACTTAATTATTTAATGATTATAAAAAAAGTTGCACCCCTTCAACAACTATATTCTATTTTTCCCACATTAACTAATCATACATTCCACTCCATGAAACTTTGGATGCTAATAATGCAACAATGTCAAACATTGTAATGTCATGCTATTAATGAGAATATACTCTTTTTTCATCTTAAATCTAAGAGCTAATAAAGAGATTTACTTTAATGCTCTTTTAATATTTAACATAAGACTTAGTTTATAGTTTAATTTTTTTTAGATTAAAGTATGCTATTTTTTTATTTTATAGTTTAATCCAACTGAAGAGCCTCATCATGTTACGTCGCCACCTTCCATTAGCAATCGAGTGGAAGCATCTTGAATTAATTTTTATGTTGTAATTTCATACAAACTTAATTAGCAGAAGGTTAACTTTGATGGTTAAAATACTTATCGGCTAAACTTTTGACAAAACATATCCACATGGCATCCTAGTAGGATTGCTTATGTGTATTTGGGAATCCGCTAGGAGAAAGGAGTTTACAGATTCTGAGAAGAATTTATGGATTTTAAGATGGTTTTGTCTTGACTTACATGTACCGTTAGAAATAATGAATTCCCAAACAAGTAAGCAATCTAGTAGGAGATTCTTCATCTTAACAAGGTCCTCGGGTAGGTGAAATTTGATTTTACGATGCAGGAAGCCTAACCTTCCTATTTTGTGGGCTTTTGTTGTCCGTTTAAAAGGCGATGGAAAAATGCTTTTTACATAAATCAAAATAAATATATAAAAAAATTATTTTGTTTTAAAAAATCACTGTGAACTAGTTTTTGGGATCTTTAACAGTGCTGCCAAACAGAGACACATCTTAACAAAAAATGCAAGAAGCTGGATGGGAAAATATGGCTGGGGTTTTGAGCATACCATTGTCGCTACCTGGCGAGCTACTCCGGCAGCTCAAGGCAGACATAGCGACGCATTCTCTGTGAGCAGCTTGCGGTCGCGCATGTCGGCGGCCTTCACGTCGCAACTCCGATCGATCAGCTTTCTCTCACGGACGCTCACTTATGTAATCTCATCAGCTTCTTCGTTCTAATGTCTAGCTTCACACTCGTATCCTTTCGCCTCAAGATTGTCGATAAGTCATCGACTTCCTCTGGATCGTACAGCGATCTTTCTCAACCTCCATGAATTTCTGGATAGATATACACATATGCGCTTTATTCCTTCAAACTTCAATTTCTTACTCGTCAGAGGTTAACTACTAATAAAATTTCAAAAATCAAATAGATTAACAGCAAACACGTCTTGTTAAATTCGATGTTTAACGATAAGCCTTGATGACCTTTTTCCAATGGAGGGAAATGAAGAAATTTCCTCTCTTCAAATGTTCCCCAAATTATCAAAACGACAGTAATGCCACAGAATTTTGTTCCAACGAAGAATCTCAATCTCAAATTGCCACTGCGGGGAAAACTATTTTCCAACTATACACGTAAATTAAGTTAAAATTCATTTCAAAATCTATAAAAAATATTTCGATATCTATAAAGTGCTTGTTTGGGAACACCGTTTTCTAAATGGTGCACGTAAACCGAGATAAAACCATCTTGAATACCTCGAAATCTGTAAACTCATTTCTCCCAACGGACTTCTCAAACACACACAAAATCATCTCGAAATCAGTAAACTCATTTCTCCCAACGGATTCTCACAGAAAGAAGTTTACGGATATCGAGATGCTTTTTACATATTTCGAAATACCTTTTGTATTGATTTGCATGCATCGTTGGAAAAAAGTTTTCCCCATCATGAACTAAGCAGTCCTGTTCACCTATATAATTTTCAATCAAAGGTTTACCTAATTAACAATTAAAATTAAACTTCTGAATAAAATTGCACCATAATAATATTACAATACTATATGCTTTTGAAAAAGGGAGATTTAGTCTCAGGTCCCAAATAAGCAAAATATTTAAGGAATGGTCCCATGGAGAAAAATATTTAATGAGAAGTCCCATTGATAACATGAGGTTCTTGTATTGACAACAACATGTGCTGTGTTGACAACACCTAATGTTGTCAATGAGACTTCTCATTAAATATTTTTCTACATGGAACATTCCTTAATTATTTTACTTATTTGGAACTTGAGGCTAAATCTCCCTTTGCAAAATATATCAGGACGATAGATGAAAAGGAATCCAGTGTGAAAGAGATCCCTTAGAGTCAAGTATACCAACAACTGGTCAAAGCATGACGGCCATTTATATATCAGTTACATCAAGAACTAATGGCTCGTTTGGTACGCTAGAATTGATTTTGGTGGAAATGGAGATGAAGATGGAAATGAGGATGGAAATTGATATAAATATAGAAAAAAAAGGAGGGGCAAAAAAATCAATTCCATGAAATTGAATACAATTCTATGGATTACATCATGGAATTCATTTCTCATTTTGAATTCCATTTCCATTTTCATTTCCAATTCCACCTCCCAATTCCACCGTACGAAACATAGGAAATGAATTCCATTTCCAATTCCACCTTTCAATTCCATCATACCAAACATGACATAAAGAATTCGGCCCATGAATACGAAATATCATTACACGTGGCAATTGATTAAACGGCACGTACCTACCCAACTGTTTTTTTGGCAACCCAATTTCTGATAATTTAGGATTTGTTTGAAAACACCGTTTCTCAAACGATACATACATTTCAATTTAAAATTATCTCGAAATTTGTAAAAATCACTTTAAAATTTATTAAAACCATTTTAAAATCTATAAAATACTTCGAAATCTGTAAACTCATTTCTTCTAACGGACTTTCCAAACACACCCTAAATTCTTTTAAAAGGAGGCAAGTTCAGATCTCGAAACTCAAACGAAAATACACCTAAAAAATCAGAATAGATTATCTAAGTCAAAAAATTCTTATAAAAATATTTATAAACTTATTTTAAATTACTTAAACATATCCCAGTGGCATGCTCCATATTTTTAGTGGAAATGATTTGCTTTTTTTCTTCAGATTTTAAAAAATAAATATTAACCACTTAAAACCATAATAGGGATTAAATAGATTTTATTTATAAGTAACTTTTATAAACTTCCTTACTACGTTATTACCGTTGTTTTTACCAGGACACTTGTTTGAACTCAATTCCGTACTCCATCTTCAAGCTGTCGTTAGATCTCGGACGTTACGCTTCACCGAATATTCTCATGAAATTCCACCAATGCCATTCCCTTTAATTTCTCTGCAAAGCATTTGCCACCAAACCAGAGGAAAAAAGCTAAGGACTTGTTTGGATTATATTTAGTACCTAGATTCTGTTATAAAAATTAAATTTTATTTAAGTACTCATATTTTTTAAAAAATATATTTTTGAGATAAATAGTTTTGAAATATATATTTTAAAAAATTATTTACTTATCAAATCATACTCTTTCTCCTGATTATTTTTATCCTTTCTCTTTTGTGGTATTTTATTTTTTTTCTCTTTCTTCCTCTTCTCTTTCTCTTTCTTCTTACTCTCTCCTAATTATTTTTTCTTCCTTTTCTTTTCTATTATAATTTTGTCTCATTATCCTTAAAATTTATTCTTATTATAACTTCTCAAATGTAATAACTTTTTAAAACCTAGGTTTTACCTCGTAAAAGTTATTATTAAAAAAATTATTCTTCAAAATTTAGGTTTTACCTTGAATTCTGTAAAAACTATTTTCCAGTTAACTTTTAAACAATTTATAAATGTGATTACATGCCCTCCAATAAAAGCACATTTGTGCTTATTAAAAAATTGAAGTTTAGATGTTTAATAAAATATATATTAAAAATAAGTATGGAAAAAAATAAGAGAAATTAAAGAAATACTTTTTTCCTTATTTTGGATATATAAAAAGCATTCTAAAAAAAAAGAAGTAAAAAAATATAAGTGAACGAAGAAGAAGAATTTTCAAAAAATAAATAATACTCATAAAAAACATGGGCTATACACCTCATTTTAGAGTATATTTTTTTTCGATAGTCTTAAAAAAATGCCTTTTCTTTAAATTTTTAAACACAAAATATGTCGGTTTGGCACAAGTTTTTTGATAAGAAAATATGTCGGTTTGGCACAAGTTTTTTTCCGACCACTGTTTCTTTTAGTTTTTATTTAGATTCATAGTATTGTTCTAAAAGAATTCTGTAGTCGATCGTTAATTGGGAGAGCTAATGTGATACAGTGATGCCAACAATATTAACAAAGGACATTAAAGTATTCTATTTTTAATTCAGCATTCGAATCCTTCCCATTCTTTTTGTTAAATTATAGAAAAAAATTGTCAGTAAAAATTAGTTAAAAATAATCAATATATTATAAAAGCAGTTTTTTTTAGGTTTACCCTTATTAATGAAGAAAATGTATGAGAACGGGAATAGGCGGAAAATAAAAGAGAGTATGA
>JANTPZ010027058.1:0-10206 GCA_025593235.1 Vachellia pachyceras
AGGATGAATCAAAAGGTGTGTTCTGTGAGAACAACAGAAATGGGGCGAACTGGCAAACCAAGTTAGATCAGTTTTGAAGGAGTACCCCAATCTTCGTCTAACTCAAGGAAGGAAGGTGGGGCCCAGCTGGTTCTGTGTTCATTTTTATTCTTTTCTTTTATATATATATGTTTATATTACTAAGAAGATCAAATGGATGTCTCACTTTCAAAGCGATTTGATTGATACAGGTACTGGAGATTCGTCCCCCAATTAAATGGGACAAAGGAGAGGCCCTGGAATTTTTGTTAGAGTCACTTGGTGAGTCCACAGCCTTCAAAACTCATGTTTCCAGTCCAAGGAGGGTTTCATAAATATTTCTTAAATAAAAAAAACCAACAGGATTCATAACGGACAAATCAAAATAGTGCCCACGTTTAATGTATATCATATTTCAACCAAAACTACCTCAATTAACAGGATAATTTGCTTTAGTAAAAAACAAAAGAAAAGCCGAGGGAGGGGGAGCGAGACTAGAGGAAGACAGCTAGAACCCTGTGGGTTTATTTTTAATATATTTATTGTGGATTTATATAAAGAATTGATGATAAAATGTGTATAAACTTTTTTGTTTTTGTTTGCTTGTGGGGAAGTGTGTCGGCAAAATGTGAATAATAACAATGATAAATCCAAAAATTATTTGAACAGGATATGCCAACTGTACCGATGTGTTCCCTCTTTACATTGGGGACGATCGATCCGATGAAGATGCATTCAAGGTATCCGATGATAATACTTTTACTACTAATTTAATTCCCTTCTTCCCATTTTGTTATTATTATTATTCCACTCCTCCCAAACAAGAAACTATTTATTATTTATATAATATTATTATTGAGACTAAACTTTATAGTGGAAATTATATTGCAGAAACTAAGAGAGAGAGGACAAGGGTACGGCATTCTTGTCTCCAAATTTCCGAAAGATACGACTGCTTCTTACTCCTTACAAGAACCAGACGAGGCAAGTACACATTTCAGACCTCATATTTTTCTCCACCAATATAGCATACACAAATATATATATATATATATTCTGATTATTATATTATTTTGTGTGTGTCTACATATATATATGTTTTAATGTGATATATATACATTTGTGCAGGTGATGGATTTTCTTCAGCGACTAGTGGAGTGGAAAAGGTATTCGGTAAAAGCTCGTTCCAGGGTATAATGGCGCATAAATATTTAATATATATATATATATCTCTACCCTGCAAAAAATAAGGTGAGGGTGGGGTATATAGGACACTGTGTAATTTTTGTTCAGCTAAGAGCAACAAGACAAATATGTAAGGAAAAAGCAAAAGCCATAGAAAGACACAAGTGTCTTTCTTATTTTAGATGTAACCAGCTAGCCAAGTACAGCAATAAATATTATATTATATATATATATATAGCTTCATATCATCTAAGCTTCTTAACACATTAATTATATTCAAGTTGCTTCTTTACATATACATATACATATACATATATAGTTATGGCGATTCATGTATTAATTAGCAAGCGAGCTCCTTAATTCATTCCATCATTGGCTGCATATATTTGTACAATGCAAGGCCATACATGCAATAATAATCACTGAGAACAACCATACAGAGTCGTGAGGCGGTGAGGAATCATATAATCACTGAGTAATTTCAATAACAAGTTAGTTAGCAGTGTGAATCTTTTATTATTTTTTGCATCAAAACTTGTCATTATAAGTTGATTATTCATTGTAGGGCTTGTTAATGATCATGAGCTTGTTTGGGAACACTGTTTCCCCAATGACACACATAAACCAAGACAAAATTATCTTACAATCTGTAAAAATCATATCAAAATTTGTAAAATCATCTTGAAATTCGTAAAATACCTCAAAATTTATAAACTTTTTTCTCCAACGGAATTACCAAACACACACCATATATGTATTCTTTCTGTGAGACCTCGTACAGATTCTTCCTAGTAATTAACAAACAAGGAGTGCAATTAGCAATAGAAGAATGTGCGTGTATAAGATGTTGTGAAGATAATAAGATAATCGGAGGCATCTAAATGATTGGGTATATGGAGATTCAGGTAACAAGAGGGCTCCTTATCAACTATATAGCAATATATATCATATCAAAGATGACTCAAAAGTCAGTTTTAATCTTCCTCTTTTAGTGCTCAAAGTCATCATTTGAATTAAAACCCCCCTTTTAATTATTACTTTGTGTGCATTCAACTGTCCAAATGCATTATATTCCCATGGTCTTAATAATATTCCTTTTGTTATGTATATGCTAATACCACCAGCTCTCCATGGATTCTTAAATCAAAACGCAATATCGATAATTGCTGCAACAAAATTTAGATGGAAAGGGCTTTTACTACTTAGACATGAGGTATTGAACTCAAATGATGAATGCACAAAATGCTTTCAGGAGAGCTATCGATTAATTAGGCCTCACAACACTGAAATTTAACTTACTGAGATAATTATATAAGAAAGAAAGAAAGAGAGAAAGAAAGAGAAAGAAGTGTTTGGGACGATTCCATTATATATATAAACACACACACACACACACACACACTTTAGTGTCCCACTTCCATATAAAAACAAAGGCATGCTTTATTTAAGTAGAATTGTGAGTTGGCACCATAATACGACACAGCCAGATTAATATTAAAATTTGGGCTCACAAATCATGTGAAAATTGACCACAACTATTAATACACACGCGCGCGCGCATGCAAAGAAGTTTTGTACTCGGAACACAACAAAAACTCAAAATCTACGTACATTGCCACATTTTTCATGAATTTATATTCTCTCATAGCTCCAAGAATATTATACACATGTAATTGTTTTATCCAACGTAAAATTATTACAGTGTATGAGTGTCACGACCAAGGAGAAAAAGATCGAGTTTAATACCGCATCTTGACATTAAATCAAAATGTAAAAAAATACATAATTAAATATATATAAACTCTTATCCAACATGCTTCCCTTCAATAATGAGGTTATTGAAAGTAGATGTAACGAAGGGATATATTCGTTAAAATAGTATCAATGGAATCAATATATATATATATATATTGAGAGTGAATACCAACCATAATGGTCTCAGTGGAAGGGTTTTTAGCCAATTAAGCACTAGATCTTGAGTTTGAACTCGTGAGATGATCACAAAAAATATCTTTTGAAGAGTCCTGATTACTTGGGTTTGACAATACTCGAATCTAATTGAATCATGTAGTCATATAAAAAATTATTAGAAGGGAATAATAAAGGTTAAAATGTTGGGAGGGTGGATTTGTAAAAGTGAAACTGGCCGGAGGGAATTGTGGGATATAATGGTTGAAAGAGGAGTTGGAATCCACTTAAAAGGAAGATGTTTGATGTGAAGAATAACAATTTGATATTTGAGGTAAAAGACACCAACATGTATATGTGTTTGTGTCGGACGTGGAAAGATGGAGGCCACTTGCTACATAACATTATATTCATTCTTATTAATATTCTTTCTTCCATTCATCCAATACACACTTATTCACTAGTTGAAAAAAAACTATCACTTTGACATGTTTCAATTATTGGTGAGAATATAATGATCCAAGTTAAACGACACACACCATTCAACTTCCTTTTTAAATTCTACAATATACGTGTGTGTGTACACACACACACATATCCCACCTTTTCCCCTCTAGTCTTTTATACTAACAAGAAAGAAAGAACAAAGTTCTGATCGATCACTTTAGATCGTGCTTAATTAAACTGCTCTTGCACCCTCCAAACCCAACCTGGGTGTATTTAATACTATGTGGGGGAAAAATGATAGTAGCCCAACTATGGGAAACAACACATTCCTTTTCTTTTTCTTATTTTTGTTACTTTATGGTACAAGCTAGATCCAAAGATGGATTAATTATTTAACATGAATGGTTTATTATGAAACCTGCATGTGTGACATTTAATAATTATCAATTAACCTTACATCAATTTATTTCTTCTTGATTAAACTGTGTGTGTGTGTGTGTGTGTGTGTGTGTGTGTGAGTCGTCCAAGGAATCGGGTCGCGTTGTGATTAGGAAGAAGCACAATGGCAAGCAAAGCTATGAGTTAGGTAGGGTGCTCCAAGACACGTGTTTGGTTGTTGGGAAGGGAGAGAGATGAAGAATCCTTAAATCAAGGAAATTAAAAGAGAAATATTAATTAGTTATGTACGTATAAATGTGGCCGTATATTAAATAAACCGAGTCATTAAACTGTACCTAATTGTTTCATGAGTTCTTAGTATTGATTTATTGATTTATACGATCAGCAGGTTGCTTAGTAGATTACCCTAATGATTTTTCTTTGTTTGGAGGAGCCAATAGTCAAGTGAGCCAAACTCTTTCAAGATTTCACAAGTACCAACACACAACACTTCAAATGCACAAGCACTGAGATATTTTTTTTTGACGTGATTATTTATTTGAACTCAATTGAGTATTGTTATATTTAATTAGGTAATTAAACTGTCAAAGATATTTTCTGAGAAATTACGTATGTAATGCTATATGAACGTAGAGCGGAATGTGAGGGATTTGTAGGCATTGGAAGTGTTGGCCAATCAATACAAACCGATATATATATATATATACATATAATAAATTAAGCTTATGATAAACTATATAGATATTAATAAGTTTACCATATCTGAACCTTTGGGTGATTGACGAAATTCGCATTTGGGCAATGAAGATGAAGTAGTTAAGGTGGTAAACCGATCAATCAGACTCAATCAAGAGGATTTTTACCTTTTCAATGTTTTTACTATTTTGAAATTAAGCATGAAAAAATATAATATCTTGCTAATTTAGCGAAGATATATACATATAATCATAAGGAATAATAGATTGTTAAAAAAGAAAGAAATGCTTGGATGATAATCATGATATCGAAGGGTGAGATAAATTATGAAAATATACCCCGTAAAGAGAGACACCAAAGTTTGTCAATAAAAAGCTAAAAATGCATTATAATAAATAGTTTTTTTAAGTTTTTTGGTTCGTTGCCTAGTGGCTGTACGTCATGATACAATAATGAAAATGATGATGATCTCTTCAATCGATCTTTTAGAAACTATTGATAGTTAAAAGAAAGAAGCATGTGAGTAGGTTAAGTGCTCTTACACATGAAAAGTTGGGACGCAACTTTGTGGAAAAGAAAGCAATAATATTAATTTGTTTTATTTGAGGTTCTTCAAATCCCACTTGATATCCTCTTGCTTCCTTCAAATAGATAAGTTCATCAAATGGATAGACTTTAATTTGTTATGGCCATTACGCATATTGAAGCTTGAATCAATCATTATATACTATTTTTACATTATTGTCTATCTGTTATTAGCTTCTTCTTCTTTTTTGTGCCTAATCAACACTGTGTATACCAACAATCCATTCACTTTTACTATCAGAAAAATGCCATTTAGCGACGGAAAAATCTATCACTAAATGACTATTTTTCATAGGAAAATATTAGCGACGAAAAATAGCCATTTAATGACGAATTTTCCATTGTTAAATGGCATTTTTCTGGTAGCATGTATCTGGATTGGTAGTATTAGATTATTTTCAAATATGATTTATTATACATAAGGTATGCATGTATGAGATTTTCATCTTGATTTGTGTAAACATTCTTTTCAAATACTAATCCAAATAGTTCTTTTATAAGTTAGAGCTGGTAAGAAATATGCTAGTTAACCAATAGAGGTTGGTTACAGTGGAATGTATTTTAACTGCTTAGGTACAAAATTTTAAATTTGAATGTGAATGTTGAAAATACCGATAGAAGAGTTACTCACAATTAGGTTTGATAACACTCAGAATATATATGAATTAGTCACACAAGCATATAAGAAAAGAAATGCCTTAAGTAATTATATAAGGCTAAATTTAGACCTTAAATAAATTAAAACATATTTTTATGCGATGGACACGTGGGGTCGATGCAAAAGAGTTCAATTATTGATCAACTAATTCAATAACAATTGTTTGGACCCTAGTAGCTAGATAATCCATTCGCCGACCAAGTTCATTGAACAATTCACTTCCAAAAAGACTTTGATTTCCTGTTTGACAAATGACAAATACACACATTTTTAGAAATTAAGAATTAATTAAGAATAAATGTAATCCTTAAGAAAGCAGCATCTGATTTGCAATTCTGTCATCTTCCGCAACATAATCAAATTGTAATACATTAGTTCACACTTGTCAAGACTTAAACAACATGGCAACATATAAACAAATGCAGCATTGTGATTTGTTTAATATAGTAATAATTATGATGAAACTAACTTAATTAGTGTTGTTAGATCTAACTCTTGATGATTATAAAATATAAGATTTGGAGTATCCTTTGAAGAAAATGAACAAAGCTTCACAGGTCAGATAGTGTTTCTCACACACACTTATGGTATTGACAGCTTTACAAGTCAACTTCAATCTCTCTTTTTTTAATTTTGGAGTGCCAAAAAAGTCAATATCAACTTCAGTTCCTTAATTTGACAGTTTAACACACTAATCAAGTTAGGTTAGGACAAAGTACAAACTGACACACATGTTTAATTAAATTAAGTGACGACTAGAATCATAATAAGAAATTCCAATAGGGCTTCTATTACATTATCCAAATTGGGCGAATGTCGGTCAAAGAACACTACTAGTATCTTCCTTTTCATTAAAACACAAATCATTTTCAAGCAGCTTTCAAAGGGGACTATTCTGCCTCATTCAAGCTTTGAAGGGCTATATTTATAATTATTTAATAATTAATCCTTTATTACTTGACGAGTTAGTTAACTGCCCTTTGATTTTGTTCAAGTCCATATGACTTTTAGTCGTTCACTGTATTTTTAATTAATCGTATTCAATAAAGTTAACGAAGCAGTGGCATTCAGGGCAATATATTACAAGTGTGCGATTTTTAGTAACTTCTAAGTACTGTTAAATTTTGAATTAAGAGATTCCAAACAAACAGGAATATGCTTTAACATATACCACCTCCTTAATTATCTATGATATATATGGGATTTATATCTTTTATTTAAATTTCTTTAAGATCTTGCCTTGTAGACGACATGTCATAATATGTAAATAAATGGGACTTTTACCTTGTGTCCATAAGATATTTTTTTAAGACTCAAGCCAAATATAAGAAATCAAACTAACTACTACAATAAAGGTTGATTTATTTAATCAATAAAAATACAACTCACTCCAAATATCTGGGTCCCAATCCGACTACCAATATAATGAACTTATTATATAAGTATATAAATAGTTGCTCTCCAAAGATATTAGTTCCTTACAATGCGGTGATTAATATTTAAAATCCACCTCAAAAAGGTGAGCACATTTATTATTTAATAGTATCTCGAATAAAATTATTTTCACTAAGAGGATGTTCTACTTCAAAAAAAAATTAATTACTGTGTAATTTTTTGCTAAGCAAATATATCCTCTTAATGTATATAATTATGGTCGAGGTATCATCGGGCATTAAATGTAAATACCTCCTCCAATAGAGATTTAGATCTTAATTCACCGTATCATGAGTGAATAACCCATTTACTAGATCCAACATGTCAATATGGCTCCATACATTTTGAGTCTAGTGAAGATTTTGGGTCCTAGCCCTCTGACCTTGAACCATAGCAGATAGTCTGTCTACTTGTACTTGGTCCAATGAAAAAAGACTATAAGCCCAATATTCAGTGATCCGCGTTGCTCAGTAGGGTCGTCAATTTCTTTTCCAATAAAAAAAAATTTGATTAATTTGATCATTTATAATGGGCCATACAAGTGAGTTGCTCTCTTGGGTTCAGAATTTAGAATCTGAGTAGAGAAGTGTTAACATTTAACGAATAATGATGAGGAATGGGCAATTTATAAGTCTTCAGTTAGTTTCTGGTTATGGTTTTAGCAAGATAATTATTGAATCTGATGTCAAGTTACTGGTTAACATGCTCAATTCTAAGTGTATTGCTAACAATATTGGGCTTTTGTTCATCGACATCAAGAATTTTATTCAAAAGGATTGAGATGTTATCATCCAGCATGTTCCAAGGAAGATTAACCGGCTGGCAGATGCTCTTGCGAATGAGGCTATATCCTCCTCTTCTCTTTATCAATCATGCCCGTATCATTTGCAGGCTTTGTACTTGAAAGACTCTTTGAGATTAGATCCCTTCACTGTGTGACCTTCTATCTTTTCTTTTAAGCTTTTATGCTCTCCTTTGTATAAAAAAAAATGTACATAATACCTTAAATAATATTATTTTTAATAGGAATACATGCTTGACTCTAAGGGGAAAAAGCCTCATTCTTTTGACTGGTCAGACACCTACATAAAACAAATCTCGTTTTAATTAGATTTGTCTTTCTATATATTAATACACGTTTTTCTTTTCGAACTCATAATTATTAATACCAATAAATTAAAATATACTTATTAAAATAGGTTTAAAAAATCAAATATATATCTCAAATGGTTAGGGTATTACTGAAAAAAATAAGCCGGTGAGAATATATTTTTGTTATTTAGAAGAAGGTTAATTTCCTCGATGAGTTTTCCTATTTTGCACATGGATTGTTCAAGCATGGTTTTTTTTCCCTCTTTCTTTCCCTTCGCTAGACTCCTCTTTTACCTCCAAAACATGGGAGCTGAGGAAAAAAAGGTCCTAATTCCCACACTTAACGTTAGGCTTAAAAGGATTAATTGTTAACCTCTAGGACAAACCTTTTCAATTTAGGGTTTGTTTATATTAACGTTTGCAAAAGAAACATTTATTTCAATTGATCTTTGTAAACTGAAGTTAGCTTCAAGGGCAGTTAAAAAAATGTAATGCGATTATAAAAATGTCATTTTGACAAACATTCATCTAAAAATTATATTGAAAAACCAACTTCAAGATGTTCAATCATAAAGAAAACCTAAAAGTCAAAAGCCAAACAAACAGGGGAAAAGTTGTTTCTACTTTAATCCCACTTTAATTTTAACCCAGAAGTCATTTACATAAATAAATTGGCTATTTTGATTTGAGGAAATCAGTTTTAACTAAGTTAAACAAAATGTGTTTGTAATGGCAGCATTAATGTAAATCACAAATTTGTATACGTCCAAACTAACTAACGTATAAAATCTAAAGTCCAAAAGGAATAATAAAGCATACAGAGTAATAAGGAATTGGCCCAACCAAAAAAGAGTACCAGAAAGCCAAAAACAAAAAAACTGTAATTAATTTAAGCAACAAATATGATTACCTAATCATATCATCACCCTCCTTAATTATCTTCATGTTTATACATGCATGCCCAGTAATTAATTTACTTGCATTCTTGTGAAAGCACATGAGCGTTGTCCCTCAATGAGCTCAACTTGATCTTGCAGTTCACAGTCGGATTCATCCCATAAATCTTCATCCTCCCAGTTTTTCCCTTCACCTCAAGTTCCATCTCCAACTCGAAAGAGATCGCCACGTGGCTCTTGCTCGTCACATTCATGCTTCGCCGCATGTCGGCGTTTAACGGCCTGTCTTTTGATCCCCATAGCTCAATCTTCACCGGAGACGAAGCACCGGGGTCCTGATCAAATCCCGGAAACTTTCCTGTGGCCACCACAATGCTGTCGTGATACATGGAAACAAGCCCACCGTTGGCGTAACTAAGCCCAGATCTTCCATTAGGGTTCTTGGCCCTCATGGAAACTAAATAATTAGGAACCCAATGCGCGTTCCTCTTTGCCGAAGGCGGTTTCTTAACCTCGAATTTGGTGACGGAAAACTCCGGAACCTTGGGCTTGAAGATGAAATACACGGTGGTTACGAGGAGTGCAACGACGATGAGGATGGCTAGAGGGATCAAGAACCACGAGGAGCGATCGCACGTTCTGTTGTTCTTCCGGTTGATTGGCTTACGGCGTTGTTCGACGAACACAGCGTTTTCCGGCGGGGGAACGCGATAGACTTGGTCCTTGGGGACTTGGACGATATAAGTGTGGTGGTCGCGGCCGGGAGGGAGGGGCAAGGGTGTAGCTACATGGTGTTCATCTATGGCGGCGGGTGGCTGGAGCCGCCCTTCCATGGGCAAACGGAGAAGCTATAGGGAGGGGTTAATGGTGGAGGGGAGGCTGAAGCAG
>JANTPZ010027059.1:0-17244 GCA_025593235.1 Vachellia pachyceras
AGGAAGAGGAAGTTCCACTTTGTGTAAAAACAAGGAAGGCATGAAGTCCCACATTGCTTGTTTCAATGAAGGCATTGTCTTGTGGAGCCTATAAATACTATGCTTCACAATTGAGGAAGATGCACCCAAGCTCTTGATCAAGTTTCAAAGCTTCTCTCTTCTCTTCCTCTTTGCTTCCTGCTCTTTATTTTCTGTTGTTCTGTTACCTTGCTCCGGCAAGAAGAGTCCGTTTAATCCTGGGGAGTTGCCGACTTATGGCGGAATAACTCTTAAGGACAGTGTCCTCGGGCACGACTCGGATTAGTTATTTTTCTAAATATTGTTATTATTTTCCTATAATCTAAGAGTTATGCTGCAACTCTTTTTACTTGCAGATGTTACTGCCAATAGTATGATCACAACGTTGCCGATGAGCTTGAAGATCCACTGATATTCAAGTGCAATTTTACAACATTTCTTATCACTTATCTTCCTCTCCCACTTCATATATACATCCACTACATCTAATAGTTAACTAACTAACTGATGATCCCTGCCTCTCTCCGGTCATTGGCATTATGAACAAACTATATGTGCCAAGTCCAGCAGCGAAGAAAAGCATTGTCTCTATATATATATATATATTGAATTAATAATAAATACTTGTGATATTTGACCATATCGATGCCAGAAGGAGAATGAAATTAAGTCAGGAGTTTCTTTCATGGACAACGTGATCCTTGGAACATGTCAAGAAGCCATTTGCGGGACGTCTACATCGGGATTGCCTATCAATATCCAATAGCATAATTTGCGTAATATCCCAAAATTTTTTTATAACAATGACAATCCTGATAGTAACCAACATAAAAAATGACCTTTACACCCAACAATACTCATCATCGCGCAGCAACTCCATATATATGTACCATAAGTTATCATTTTATTAGTTCAACGATTTGTAAAAATCTTGTAAAAGCTTTTTAAGTTTAGAGGTATGCCTTGAGCTGATGATGAGTTTCAAACCTGTCACCTAAAATTTTTGTATGAAAAAAAGGGATTTGAATGAAATTTGATTGGGGGGGGGGGGTCCCATTGCTAAGGCCATGTATGGGACGAGAGGGAAGTGAAAGGCAGGAGGAGGGCAGTAATAAATGCGAATTGCATGGAGGGATGGCTCATTAGTTTCCCATTTTGGAGCGTAGCGGAGGTCACCACGGATGCTTCTCGGCACGGCCCGAATACAGCCAACGGAGCCGCTGTCACGGGCCACCGGGGCAAACAAGCTTGATAGCGATGCCTCATCCCCTTAATTCCTTCAAGTTTCCACCGCCACCGCCCCCCCCCCCACACACGCTATCATCTTGTTCATTCATGTTTTTGTCCCTATACGCGTGTTCATATGGTTCAAACAAAGAATATGCGCTGCCTCAACACTTTCAAATAAATGACTCGTATTAATCACACTACCTAATATACCATGTATCAGTAAATGTGTGTGTGTGTTGGAGCAATCCTTAAGTATATATGTTGAACTCATTTGTCCTTTTGGCTGTGTTTGAGTTCGGAAACCTTACCTATATATAATTTACAGCTGATGTGAATGTGAAGTAGTGGTCAATTTCGTTGATGCTGATGAGATATATATACACCTTTTAATGAAAGTAGTCCCTCTGCAAATTGCAGCTTGGATTAATATGCACGTCCGTTTGGATAAAAGTGGGAAAAGAAATATCATTTAAGAAAGTTTCCTGACAATGATGGCAAGTTTTGTTAGTTACTAATTATGTGTGTGCATGTATCCAATATCAAAAGGTATTGGAACGAATGTAAAAATCTCATTGCCAACTTATCATATAGCGCAAGTAAGCCAACTAGATTTGCATATATTGATAATTTGATAGAAAAAGGGAAAATGTTATTCGTATACATTTTCCATAAAATATCTAACACTGTTGGGTGCAAGTAGAATAACATTCGTGTTTGGTACTCCCACAAACTGCTTCGTTTTACCAATCTGTATTCGCACTGTCATTTTCATTAGCCGATCGATATTTTCATGTCGATATGTATATCTCACTTCTTTGCCAATGGGGGTGTCTTCTTCCTCTTGATTCTCTCCTTTCTCTCTTGGATTATAAAGATATTATCCAGCAAAAATCATTCTGTGGAGAATTACTCAACCTTTTATACCTTTTTTTTCCTTAAAAAGGTTGTTTGTTCTTTTGCCTTGGTCTTGTTTGTATTAGTGCACATGATTTTTTTCCTTAAAAATCATGTGCACTAATACGTGTATTACTTTTCTGCCATTTCCCCCCTCTAAAAACGTCCCACGTAAATTATTCCATCAAGTTCAGACGTAAATTTTTTTATCAATCCAAGATAGCATCATATTTAATCAAAATTCATATTGTATTATATATCGTTATCACAGCCACCTTCATCTTCATGACTAATTAACTATATTTAATCAATCTACTTCTCTTGACAGATTTTTTTCTTTCAGGGGAAAAATCTGTCTTCGGCCCTTTGTGCATGGTAATTTAAGTATTATCGCGAGCCTTGGGATGTGAAGCGAAAAATTAGGTATGTTTTTGCCCTGTGTGAACGAAAATGAGAGATAGGTTAGTTTGGACGGCAATATTAATGGCGAGAGTGATTTTTGCCTTTAATTGTTGTGGCCTGTGGGTGCTTGGGCATGTCGGATTACAGTCTAACCTGAAATTTGGATTTCTTTTTTGCCAATAAAATTTTGGCGTTTAGAGTTGAGGTGATTTTGTATTTTGGCCTCGTTGATTTCTTCTAAAACTTCTCTTACAAAAATGAAGCAATAAATTAAATTGTGAAAGAGTATTTTTGCATAAAGTCATGTAGCATCATAATTTATTCGTAACAAATCTAACCTTTTCTAAATTTTGTTTAGTTAAAATTAAATCATGTTGATTCTAATAAAAGAAACTTCAACTGCTTAAACATGAGCATCGAGTTCGACCGAATACAGAAAATTTATCGTCAATTTTTTTGCTGAAACACATGTATCTTCCTATTGAGAGTAATCTATTCGAGATATTATCAGATGCTAAATATAGGCACTTATCCCAACATGGATTCAAACTTTAATTCACCACGTTATGAGAGACCAGTCCTTTCACTAAATTCGACCTCTGTTGGTCGGCGATTGAATTTAATAATGCTCGAATGTAGCATAGTTACATGGCCACATAAAACATCAAGTTAAATCAAATCACCAATCATTACTGGCCTCATTAAATTTTTAGGTCATTGCACTCTCTCTCTTATGTGTGTATATATATAACATGCATGTCTCCCCATAGCAACTATATCACATAATTGGCACAAGTGGGAGGAGTGAAGGTTTTAGTCAAAACTTACCCCTTACTCGTGTGTTATTTCAAATCCTTGTCACACACACAGTCTTGCATACATTGGTGGGCAATTTAATTAATGAACCCTCCACAAAGATATTTGTTGTCGCCTAAAGACATTGTCAAATGAGTCTTTTGACCTTTGATTTAATTCAGTTGGTGAGATAATTAAGCTTCTAATTCCCAATTGGCGTGTTTAATTTCAATCTGGTGGAGAACCAAACACATGCTATGGGGTTTAATCCTCATTCCAAGGCCATGACACCCTACTTGATAGTTCTTAGAAGCACCCCCTATCCTAGCTACCATTCCCATAAGGTATAAGTTGTGAGAGTTTTATAATAAAGGGGAACAATTTATTTCAAGAGATTTGAAATGTAATAATATTATGTTGCCCAGTTTAGAAGATTATAACTATAAAATTAAAATAAGAAACTCTACAAATTTAAAAGTTTAACCTTATTAATCCAATATTACACCTATAAAATGGGAGTGTTTATGGGTTGGCTCGTCCCAATAAATGATAATACACTAACTATTTTAACATGCATTTTATCACATCCTAATGGTGTTATTATCATAGAGGGGACATTAGGATAGAATAGGAGCTCATAATTGCCTATTTTGCAACCTTTGGTAGTAGAGGGATCAATCAATCACTCACTTAAACATATCTCAAAGGCAAAAAATATGGACATAGAGATGGAGATAAGTTGGTTGTGTTTAACATTTTGTTCTTTACAGATAGAGTCTTATATTATATTTAAAACTGGAGGAATGTATTCATCAACAATTTAGTTCAAAAAATATAATTATATTAACTAGTACTAAAAGTTAATTAGTCACAAATTAAGTGCACCATCAACATGTTTTCGATCGTGTATACCCATTGTGCAAGGGGCAGAGGCAATGTTCAGTATCTATGCCCACCATAGCAACTTGCTGATACATCGTGCGTATGAATTGCTTACTTCTTTTGTCCATGCACAGAAGACAAACTAAATGGGGCATACGAGGCATTAAGTTTTAACCTGACAACGTACCTATGCCCGCCATAGCAACTTGCTGATACATCAAAATGGCCAATAACCTCCTCACAATTAAATTCACCAATGCATGCTTCCCATTCGATTCTCGTATATATAATGATGATGTTACACTTGCTTGGTATCCTTTAAACCCATTCACTGTGGACAAATAATAATGCAACCCACTTGATGCCTCCCCGCAATTATGAGTACTTTCTCTTATCGACTCGAATGTGACAGTTCACATACAAGCAGGCCTCTTTATTTTCAGACAAATGGCGATGCCACTTTCCTCCTTACCACGTCTCGGTCTATACCAAAACCATATAGGTTCCAGATTAGGTTTCTTTAAGACCTTTTTATTAGACGCCTGTTTCTTCTTCTGCTTCTCTCTTCCAACAGTCAGACTCGTGAAGCATATTCTAATCTATCGATTTTGGTAACAACTAGTTAGTCGGATAAGAGTTATGTGTGTATATACATATACTTGATTTGAGTTTATTGATATATGGTCAGATTGGTTGGCCATTAATGCTTTGCATCTGTCAAATGGTCAAGATATAACAAATTTATCTGAAGCGTAGCTAGATGAATGGCTTGAAGAAGTAATATATTGGTTCAAGTTTGCCAAATAGGAAACACTGTCCAATTAATAATTTCCTTTTGTTTCGCCAATAATATCTCAGTGAACTTAGCTTATACGCAATCTATTCTTTCTGGATGCATGATGAAACAGTGGGAAAACCCCCCACTATCTATTAGGACTTGATAATAAAAGCTTTTAAGTTTCCATCTTTCAAGATCATTCATCATTATTGTTCTGTAATGTGCATAATGTTGAGTCGATATACTGGGAATGATGCAACTAATTATTAATTAATAAAGTGGTGGTCATATTTTAAGAAGAAATTTTATTCGAGAGGAAAAAAGTATATTCTAATTTATCTCCTCAAGTTCAAGGTCTGATTATATAAAATTTGATGTATGAATTATAAAATAGAATAATATACGCTTTCTTTAACACTTTGGTTAAAATGATAGCATAAAAACACATTTATTGCGAGAAGTCACATGCACATGGCCCTCTTAAATTTCCATGCTAATCCGCTGGTATCAAGTCTGGAAGGAATCAAGGATCATTGTAGGGATAAAATAGCTTATTGAAATTGTTATTTTATTAATCTGATCCTTCAAAGAAGTCTTTCAAATATGTTGGTACAGTCAAATATGTTAATTACTTTCGAACAAAACGATCCCTTTCAACAACAAAAAGTCGCCATTATTAGTACGATTACCATACTTGTTGGCGCACATGCATATGTACATAGACTTGAACAATGAGGAGTACCTACCATGCATATAAAAGTTAAATTGTGATATGATTCACCCATGTGCTTTGAATGGCAACAGGGCTTTTTGTTCCTTATATCAACTAGTATATGAAGTAGCAATTGTATAAATATTTAATATTAAATGAAACACTAATTAGATTGAAAGAAAAGCGTGAGAAATCACATTAATGTCTCGATCGAGAAAAGAAATTAAAAGGTCTCATAACATATATAGGCTATATAAGTTAATATTTTTAATTAATGGCCTGAAAGGATACACACACACACACACACACAACAAACCATTAAATGATAAAAAGTCTAAAACACTTGTGAGAAATTCCCTAACCGATCCTTTGTATCAAGGAAAAGAATACTGCCTAAGGAGCCAAAGTCAGCTTAAATTGCAATTTCCGTGGAAGCAACACGTTTTCCAAATATAGTGGGACTGGAAAGTATGGCTAGACCTCTTTCTCCATTTTTTTTTTATATTTTGCTTCCACTTTGTTTTTTTCATCTTTCTTTTCTTTCTCATATTTTCTGTTTGACCTCAAGCTACTCTGAACCTTAATTTTCACTTGGGGCTAGTTTGAAGTACCACTTCATCCACTAAAACGAACGCAACAAAAAATGAGAAT
Organism: Vachellia pachyceras; assembly: GCA_025593235.1. Taxonomy (NCBI): domain Eukaryota; kingdom Viridiplantae; phylum Streptophyta; class Magnoliopsida; order Fabales; family Fabaceae; genus Vachellia; species Vachellia pachyceras. The sequence goes on from JANTPZ010027059.1 coordinate 6,363, forward strand.
CAGAGTAGAAATGTGATGAAGATGTGCGGAGGGATTTGGGCTGAGATATTGTGTTTGGGTTTGCACATGGTGTGTAAACATGCAACGACAAAGTTCTAGGTGGTTGGTTTTTCAATTTTCTGTATCCAAAAAGGACGTACGTGGTGGAAATTAAACCCATCAGCCTATTATTTAATTAGTTTGGGAGTTTTCATTTAGCGCTCATTTATTTTGAAATACATATATACACAGACATATAATTATAAATATGATAGATCATCTTCATTTGAAGTTTGCACGTAATTCCTAGGTTGAAGCATAGTTCGTCTTTAATGGATTCACATTTTCAGTCTCGCTTGCTTTCCCCTTTTTAGTTTCTTGGTCAAGCATTATGAACCTTCCTGGTACATGAACCAGACTTGTCATCTTCAGAATTGTGGAAGCATCTTCTGAATAAATTTAGGTGCTTGTCCAGGTCTTGCTAACATATAGTGGGTAATACGCTGTCATCATGACGCGCTTGCGATATTGGTTGCAGAAACAAAGTGTACGAATATGGTGAAGAGAAAATTAAAATGAGAACATGTAAAAAAAAACTAAAAGGGTAAAACATAATAAAATATTCCTCTCCAATCCTACATATATGATTTACATATATTGTGTGCTTGTTTACTTAAAATACACTCTTTAATAATTACCCGTTTATGGAAATCTCATTAGTAATCAATAGTGTTATAATTAGAGAAAAATTATAAATTTAAAAATAATGGATTGAAATTTTACATCTAATATCACAACAACAGCTTAAATAGATTTTATATTCAAGAAGTAACGCACATGGAGAGTACTAAATTGGGTCTGTTTGGAAACATGGTAGAGAATTACTTTTACATAAGTGGTAAATATGTAGATGGAATTATCTCGTTTACGAAAAAACACTATTGAACGTGTGTTTTGCTTTTGGAAACGTTCCAAACAAACCCATTAATTGTATCCCTGGTAGATTTGTTTTGGAACTAGAGAAAAGTTTGGCATTTCAATTTCAATTCTTATTTTAAGAATGAATATACATTAACCAAGTGAGTATTTAGATTAGTTTATTTGACATGATTATAGGCGATTCCAAGTAATTATGTAAGAAAAAATTTTACTATGACTTACATAAAAATACTTCTTTTAAATGTTTTTAGATGATTTCCCAAATACGCACCAATGAAAACAGCTTTCAGCTATAAATATGATGTATAATCTTTCATTTTTTAATGAAGTTATCTAAGTTGATCAAGTCAGGTTTAATTAAGAATAACTCTTTCAAATAACCTTAATCTTTTATTCTCTCTGTTTTTTTTTTCGAGAACCTTGATCTTTTATTCAAAATGCGCTTATTTGCTTAGAGGTGACGTGTGCACTCCAAAACCAAACACATCTGTGTCAAGAGCTTTATGCAACTCATAATAAATTAATGGCAGACACAGCACAAGCCACATAAAAGCACCCCCTTCTGATCATGTCCCCACATCAGCCGCCCACCAGTTCAAATAGTTAAATAGTGCCATCAACTAATCGATTTCAATATTGCTTGTTCATATTAATTAATTTCATAGCAAACTCAGTCTTCTTCCTATATATAAAACTTTATGGTAGTCTAATCTTTCACTACTATATCTCAATCTTGTATTCACAAATCACCACTGGTCAAGATGTAAGGCATGTTTGTATTAACGTTAGAAAAACATGTTCATACAAGTTAAAATTAAATTCATCTTACAAATTTATTTTGTAAACTGTAAATCAAATTAAAAAGTGGTTTCTACCGTTAATTAAAACAAGTACATAAGATATATTGCTATTGTTATATGGCCAGATCTTGGAACTCGCAAATCACAATTAATTAAATATCAAATATCAATATCATATGGATCATTAATATATCTATATATGTAATCTATAAAAATGTTATTCATGAATAATGAATAGTTGATTCACTTCAAATTTCGTACAAACCATTTATAGTTTAAACAACATTATTTCTACCAACCAAGCTTCCCCATTCAAGATAATCGCCACTTCGTATAATCTTTAATCTCTCAAATTTATCCTTATTTTAATTTTAATCCATCAAATTTTAAATAATAGGTTTTTTGTTTCCTCAAATTTTATTTTGCCTAAAATAAATCTTTATAATTTAATAAAAATCTATACCATTTTTCCTTGATGAATTAAAGTAAATACTGTATTAACCATGCATATGCTTCATGAAAAATACTAGTCAAAAGAAATTATGTTCTTTACTAAGGGTACCCATGGTAACATAAACATAACATAGGAATCAAATGTCACGTTTACGTACGCCAATATTAAACATCAAGTGAGATAAAATCGAAGCTAGACCATATTGTATGTACGTAGTACATCAAATGAGTTTAATCTTTGACACATATCAGATTCTATATCTATTCATGACTGCTTCTATCATTGACGCAATAATTATTTTATAATTCAAGTTTTTATTAAAATGTGTCTTATATTAGAGATTGGAGAGGTGTTTATTATTTGGATTATATCAAGTAAAATATAAGCTCAAAATAAATGATCCTACGAAAAGGTTCTAGCATTTGATGGGACTGTACAGCAGCATGCAGGAGCAGGACAGTTGGAGTTATAAGTGTAGGTCCGTGCAAGTACCGTTAAGTGTGGCTGAACGTGTTCCGTAACAAGTAATCGTACAGAGAACACTTTTGGATACCCAAATCCTTGTAGTCTAGTGGGATGGTATCTCTCACGTAGAAGTTTACGGGTTTAATTATGTTATTGTAATCTCATGCTGTTAATACCTACCCCTTTAGAACACTTTTGGATTGAGTGGAAGGGCTATCTTAATAATTTGAGGCTTAGAGAAACTATCTACGTGCATGTTTTAAATTTATATATATATATATATGTGTGTATGTAGAGTACGATATAATTGAAAAGAGAGTAGCTCCATTTTCAGCTCAGTGACATAAAAGTACCAACAATTTGGAAATTGGCTTATTAGTTGGGAATCACAACGTGTGGTAGATCGTGCCTTTGATTGATTGATTAGCTCGTGACTCTGTGGCTAAACCTCTTGCCGATTAGGAAGACAAAACAATCAAAGAGGTTCAGTGGATGTATAATCTTTTGCGTGAAAGTTAAAGCAATGTGAAGAATATATATTATTAGGTACATACAGATGAATGAACACCTCCAAACTGTACTTTATGGGTCAATGGCTCATGCTTTTGAAATTTCTGAATGCTCATTATGGAATTTGAATCCTATATGTGTATGGATCAAAATCCAAAAGGGGTTTGGTGCAATACCACCTTCATAGTTTTTACTGCAAACAAATTCCATGAACGAATACCCTACCATCTCAATCTTTAAGTATTAAAAAAAATTAACTCACAATAGAAAAGGGTTACTCCCTTCCATCCTATACAGCTAGCTAAAAAATGTGTTTGGTTATAGATGTAAGATATCAGTTTAAATTGTATCTTGAAATATATAATTTTTAAAAAAATATTCCAATTTATTACATATAATTAAATAGTGTTTTCATCAATGGGGATAATGTGTAGATGAAATATTTTCAATAAGCCCATAAACACGTTTATTACAAATAGATTATTAGCTAAGTCTTATTTATTTATTTATTTCCATGTTAGTCAAAGATATGTTATTTGAGTTAGCAGCTGAAATTGGAAAGCCGGGTGGGAAGTCAGAACCTGTGATAGAGCGTGTCAGGAAGAAAAACCCCTTCGTCTATTGGGCTAACAAACAAGACCCTTTAGTATTTTTAAACACTAGACACGTTAGTTTTTGGGCCCAAGCCATCGGGCCCATTATTTGAATAAGATTGGTGCTAAAATAATGTAGTATGTAGGCCCAATAAATTCACCGGCTAAACTGTCATCAGGCCCAATGTTTGAAGATTCAATTGCAACACATTAATAGGGATTACATTAACCCTTTTAAAGAAAATACTAAAGTCCAGAAAGCAATACAACTTGATTAACCAAACAAAATAGACAACAACCAAAAAGGGTCTGCAGTTACAATCCAATCAGGTGTCAAATTTACATTTCCAATAATATTTGTCGGGTTGGAGGCAAAAATCCATAAGCCCCCCAGGATTCAGCCAAACATTTTCCTTTTTTTTTTTTGCCAACCAAACATTTTCCTTATCTATGAACAAAATCTTACCCATTATGCATCAACAAATATTTTAAAGGCTAAAGTATAGTTTTGAATCTTTATATTTGCGTCAAATTTCATTTTAGCCCTTTAAGTTTAAAAAGTACACTTTTAGTCCCTCAAACTTAACGCCGTTAGTTTCTCTTAACGGAAATTGCTGACTTATTAAATTTAATTGATAACTGTTTAATAAAACGTTGACAAAGCATACTCACATTTTAATTTTAATTTAATAATATAATAAATTTGATATTTTAAATTGTGTAAAATAAAAAAAGATTTAAAATAATAGCATTAAGTTTGATGAGTCAGCAATTTTCGTTAAAAGAGACTAACTGCGTTAAGTTTGAGGGACTAAAAGTGCATTTTTTAAACTTAAAGGACTAAAGTGAAACCTAATACAAACATAAGGGACTAAAAGTATACTTTAGCCTATTTTAAAAAATTTGATGGACATTGAATTTAAATAAAAAATGATTTACTATAGACATCAATATTTGTTGACATGAAATACTACATTCAATTTTTAATATAAGAGTCAACTCAATTTTTTTTGGGAGAGTAAGTAATTTAAATAAATTATACTACTTATACTCCTTAATATCAGAGCCAGTTGATTTTTGTTGGAGATATTAAGGAAGCCAAATACACTACTTAAAAATATTTATTTATGTACATAATTAGTTTATCTATTATTTTATAACTCATACAATTAATTTAGAGAAAAACAATAAATGTAAATACATTTAAGTAATGCACTTAACTTCTTTAACATCTTCAACAAAAGTTAAATAGCTTTTATATTAAGGACTGCAAGTGTTATAATTATAAACATACATTCTAAAATATTTATATGTATGATTAGATTATATACCAGTTTATATGCAAGAAAATTTGTTTAAAAATGATATTTACATCAGGTTATTTGACTTCCTAAATCTTCCGGAAAAACAATTAACTTTTATATCAAGTACTACTGTAACAATAATAAAATGTCTTGTATATACCAGGAATTCATTTAAAATTGATCTACTAGAGTCTGTACATGAAATGTTGTAAATTGTTAATTCAAATTGTAAGATTTTTTATGTAATAATTGGTTCGTGATGCATAGTTGGTGTAGGTTGCTGATCATTTCACAGCTGTATTGCTCTTCTTTATGATGCAACAACTGGAATGCTTAAAAGCTTCACCGAATCAGCGTACTTATGCATCCAAGATAAACAGGAGGAGAGATTACCAGAATGGAGGAATGTCTGGAGATTAGGAGTTCTCGAGCGTGTCAAGGTGTTTACTTGGCAGATGTTACATAAAAGGTTACCAACGAAGGAGATCACCAGCAAATGGGAAGGAGGAAGAGGACAGTGCACTATTTTGTGACCTACAAGTGGAAAACCAAATTCATACCCTTAGAGATTGCCCGTATGCTACACAAATATAGAGGACAATAGTACCTGTTCATAAGAGGGAGGCTTTCTTTGGCGCATCTTGGGCGGATTGGATAAATCAAAACATCAAGAGCCAGAGGAATAAGGATAAGGAAGATAACTGGAGGGAGATCTTTTCAGTGACTTGTTGGTTGATCTGGAAGTGGAGGAATGGACAAGTACATAATGAAAATTTTGAGATTTCTCCAAATGGGGGACTGGTTGCATCGCAAGTTGTCAATAGGTACAATCTGAGGAATCAATCAGACTTGTTCAGGGATAATAAGGACGGGGTGCTTTGATTCGTTGGGAAACCCCCCCCAAGGGCTGGTGTAAATTGAATACAGACGGTTGGAGCACAGTTGACGGAAAAGGTGGATGCGGAGATGTAATTAGGGGTGATAGTGGTGAATGGTTGAAAGGATTTTCGAAGCAATTAACAGGAAGGGATCCAACATAAGCAGAGATTATTGGACTCACTGAAGGTCTCGAGCTATGTTGGAGATTGGGCTTCATGCAGGTTGTGGTTGAGTGCGATGCGAAGAAGATTATACAAGCTTGTCTGGATGGTAAGCATTTGATTGGTTATACCCATCTGCAAGAGAAATTAAGGAGCGTTTTGATGAGGAATTGGAAGGTGCAACTTCTACACGTATATAGAGAAGGGAACCACGTTGCTGATAAGCTCGCTTTGATGAGCTTGGTTCAGAGGAGAACTGATACTATCTGGGAGACACCACCAGCGGATGTTTTGCCGTTTTTAGATGCTGATAGATTAGGTTTTTTAGTTTTTGGAAGATTTTAGTTTTCTTTTCGTTTCAGGGGCCTGTGTTGCTTTACCAAAAAAAAAAGCTTCGCCGAATCTTAAGAGGTACATTACCATCAATACGGTAACATGGCCTAGACTTTGGTTTTAGAGTGTCACGTCATTCATATTTTATCTAATAAAAATATTTTAAATATTCTTTATGTGGATTCCACGTCCTATAAATTTTTTCTTATTATTTTTTCTATAATAGAAATGGAAAAAGAAAAAATAATTAGTATAAATTTATATGACATGATATCCATATCAGGGGATATTAGAAATGTTTTTATCGAGTAAACTATGGATAATGTGACATTTCAACAAAACAAAAATAAAGATTTACGTTTGGATTTTTTTTTTGGGTTGTCACTTCAAATTGTGCTGTTAATTTGTCAGATGCAATCCTACTAGGGATATTTCAAGATCGCTGCTTCAATACAATATGAAGAAGGATTCATTTAATCATTTACAGAGACAGGTGAGAGCAAATTGAACACGGGCACAAGATAAAAAAAATATTATCATAACAATATCAAAAGAAACAGGTAAAATTACCATGAAATCTCAATGAAAGAATCTGATCATTTCAAAGTTTCACAACAGATAAATAGCACGCCAGGTTTCGCTACAAAAATGATAAAATGTCTATAATTTTTAAATGTCATAATTTTTGTTGATATATTAGGTATGCCTCGTGTTCTTGTTTTTCGTTGACATGTGTTCTTGTTTTTTTTACGTAAAGATGATAGATTACAAAAAACACATATCCCAAAATAAACAGCGTTATTGATAGCTTAAAAACTGCAAGATTTCTTATATATATATATATATATATCTTTCATATAAACTATGATGATTCTGTTCAAGTAATAAAAGACAGAATGATAAAAAAAAAAAGATTTACTGTGTGATCCCAAATAAGGTTAATATTTATAGAATGGTCCCAAAATTTAAAATATTTATCCACAGTTTTCAAGACACCATTGTGTAATTAATTTATGAATGAAAAAGACTATTATGCCCTTGTTGATTGAAAAGGGAAAATAGTTGGTTTCTCTTCATTACCTTTAATGTCTCTCTCTCTCTCTCTCAATTTCCCATCACGTTTTCATCTGCTCACCGATTCGCAGAACCTTCAAACCCTTTGTCAACCCCCTCCCAAAAAAAAAAACACATTTTCTCCTTCATTTGCTTTATTCCTCCGATTAACAGCCATTGAGGCGAACTTCTCAATCTCGAAGAAGATTGTCGTAATATAGTTGACTGTACATATACTTTGAGTTGTGGATACCAGAAAAGAGAACTTTTTTGTTTTTCTTTCTTCTGGGTCGATCTCGTAATTGTATTCTGTGCAGCTTTTTGACTGGGCGTACAAATGTTGGGCACTAGATTACAATTTGGCCTCTTCCGCGGAGAAGATCGGTTCCTGCAGGCGATCATGCCGTCTGTGTTTGCTTAGTATCCACCAGCTTGTTTAATTTCTTCCTTATAGTTGCAGCACGAGCTTGTTTCTATCTATTAGCTAAACAGTGTGATTGCACATGAACCTCAGTGAAACTATGTAAATATGGTGAGGATTTTGATAGCAAATTGGCCATTGTTAATACACCTTTAAATGTTAATTGTTACTGTATCAAATGATTTTTCTGACTCTTTATGTTTAATAAAATTTCAGTTATTTTGAGGAAAGGTTTCAGGTGAGTTTAAATATTTTATGTTAATTTATTGTTTTCAACTTCAAAGGGGAAGCTAGTAACATGCAATGTGTAGTAAATGGTAATGGTTGAAAGGTATTTGGATAGGTTTTAAGTGGTGTGGTATGAAGTAGGATGTTGTGTGCTCTGTTTTGGTGTTATGTGTGGTGTGTGTCTAGAAAAAATGGTAATGTAATGAAGATGGAGGTGAAATTGGAGGTGTGTGAAGAGCTGGGACAGAATGGTAAAATGTAGTAGATGAGGTTGTCAATGACAACTATATGACTGCTGGGCTGGGAATGTGCTTATTTCTTGTATTTCTTTATAGTAATGGTGCTTGTATGGGTGACCTGGTGAACCTTGGAAGGAAAAGGTTCTGTCTGTCCATAGAATATACCATGAGACCGGCAGAGCCAAGATTGACGGAGACGGCACCGGAGTGTGTGGAGGCGAAGAACTCAACGAGGAAGTTGTCTTTAAGGGAAGAGACGGAGCTAGATTTAGGACTGGTGAGAGCATCGGGGCCCTTGGCCACCGATTTGTCAAAAACTGCGAGCATTTTTGTTGATCGTTACTATAACCAAACAAGAACTCATTCACAGTAAGCAGCGAAGAAGATTGAAGAAAAGAAGGCGACAAAAGATTGACGAGAGAAAGCTGTTTTCCCTTTTCAATCTACAAGGGTACAATTGTCTTTTCACTGAATAAATTAATTCCACAATGGTTCCTTAGGACCTATGGCTAAATATTCTAAACTTTGGGACCTTTTGCTAAATATTTCTGTTATTTAGGACCACACAGTAAATTTTCCTAAAAAAGACAAATCTTTGAGAACAAAGAACTAATATTTCAGAAAATAATCAAATGGATATAAATGAAGAAACGAATCTAGATTGTCAAAACATAACTCCAGAGAGAACACCAATTACATGTCAAGGCTGAGGAGCAGATGTCATGGGGAAAAATAATTTATTTATAATGAAGTCTCAGTGATGGTTGTCCAAAAGACTTGGATCAGGTTGGCCAAAAAAAAAAGACTTGGATCAGGCCGAAAAAGCACATGGAATCCAACTATTCATTCCTCGCCAGAGTTTGTTTCTTACTCAAGCTTCTGTTTTGTTCATGATATGCACATTAACCTTTTCCCTTAATTCCCTTTCATCCCTGATTATCATCTACTAATTATGTTATTTTTTTCTTTAATTACGCGTTTAGGTGCTTTATCTTTTTAGCGTGTAATCTCGCCTCTCATATCCTATGCACTGAATTAAAAGAAAATTAAAGCCATGGATAGATATGCAGCGCGTGTAGCCACGGCAGCGTGAAACGCTGCTGACTGTGAGATTTTATATCTGAAAGCGTGCAATGGCTAACCCGAGAGCGCGTGGGTTTGCATGAATCTGAACCACTGGCGTCCTTGCATTAGCTACAAAATAATCAAACCTTTCACTCATAAGAAAGAATAAATGATATGCTTGTCACCTGTATATGTAAGCGAAACTGGCCTTGAATCTCTATCTCAAAGTCGTCACTCCCATCTCAGTTTCTTGCCTGTAAGTTTTTTGCTTCATTTACTTTCATTCATTTCCCCCGCTTTTTATTTATTTTTATTTCCCTGCGTATTGGTGTGGCTGTACTGTTGCTGGAAACATGCAATTTCTGGACTGCCTTTCTTTCAATAATCAATTTCCTTAGCCTGCCATAGAAATTTCAATATCTGGATTTGCTTTAGTTTCCCCGCTTCATTCACTCGTTTATTTTCCGCTATATAGCTGGGATTTTGAACTGATTAGAGACTCTTGCTTCCTGGGATTTTGTGAGTTTGCTATTTGCAAATTGCAACTGTATACCTACTGCTACAACTGCTTTTGATTGCCAGGTTAAAATCTTTACGAGCCCCAGTGGCGGTGAAGCTGTTGGCTTTTGATGGAGGGGCAAAACACGATATCCCTTGTTTGAGTTTTGTGGTGGATATTTGAGGAGAGTAATTTTCTGTGAGTTGCATTCTGCCAGCATTTAGATTATAATTGAGGAAGAATTCGTGCTTTTCTTCATGTTAGTATCTGATCTGAGGACTCTAGGAGGAATCTCACTGACTGAATCAATTTAAGCGAACTTGGATAGGCTCTTCTTACTGGATTATACATTGGGCATCGTTTTAGAACTTAGCATATACATAAAGTTCATGCTAGAGCTAGTATCACCTCGGTGTTTCACAAGGGCTTAAGGATCTTCTTTTGAAAGAAAGATGCAGCGTGTAAGATTGTCATCTCAACAGGCGCCAGTACTCAAGCTTGGGGATCCTCAAGTGACACTATCCCCAAAGTTTAGACTAGCTGTGATCCATTCTTCTCTAGCTAATTCTTCACACGAGTTGGATTTATCTGTTATAGGAGAACCCCTAATTCCAGGCCTTCCTGATGATGTTGCGCTTAATTGTCTTCTCCGCCTTCCAGTACAGAGTCACTCTGCCTGTAGAGCTGTTTGCAAGAAGTGGCATCTTCTGCTTGGTAGTAAAGAGAGGTTTTTTACTCACAGGAAGCAATTGGGCTTGAAAGACCCTTGGCTTTTTGTCTTTGCCTATCACAAATGCACCGGAAAAATCACATGGCAGGTTCTTGACCTTACCCACTTTTCTTGGCACACAATACCTGCAATGCCTTGTAAGGATAAGGTTTGTCCCCATGGTTTTAGGTGTGTCTCCATTCCACGTGAGGGCACTTTGTTTGTATGTGGTGGCATGGTATCTGATGTGG
>JANTPZ010027061.1:0-13843 GCA_025593235.1 Vachellia pachyceras
TGATTGGTTTCCCAATCTGTTTTTCTACTTCAGCCTTATATTCCTTAAAGGCATCTAATGCCTCACTTTTATTATGAAGCATATAAACATACATAAATTGTGAGTAATCATCGATAAAAGTAATAAAATATTTTTGACCATGTGCAGTTAAATCAGGACAACATATATCTGTGTGTATGATCTTAAGTAATTCTGAACTTCTTTTATCCCCTTTATGTGACTTGTTGGTTTGCTTTCCCCTAATGTAATCCACACAAGAACCAAGATCTGAATGCTCTAATGATGGAATAACTCCATCTTTAGTTAGCCTCTTGATTCTATCAATAGAGATATGACCCAATCTCCTATTCCACATGCTAATTGAATTTTTATTGATGACACTTCGTTTAATACCATATGTAACAGATAAAGTGTGAGGTAAATTAGAAATAATTCTAAATAAACCATTATCCATAACAATATCTGAAATAGAAACTGAATCTTTACTAATAAACATATGATTTTTGAAAGGTTTAATCCATAACCCAAAGGAATTAACCTAGACGTACAAATTAAATTCCTCTTGTAAGAGGGTACATAAAAATTTTCAAAGGGATCTAAAACATTATTATTAGATAAAATTATCCTTAATGTTCCAACAGCTTTCACAGCGTCTCCTTCCCATTGCCCGAAAGGACTTTTTCCTCATTGGGTTTTGGAGTTCGACTGTTTAGAAAGCCCTGCATGGTATTAAATAGGTGGATCATGGAACCAGTATCAATCCACCAAGTGTCATCACTAACAGAAGTATAATGAGATTCAAATACAGCACAAGTTGAAAGCGTACCTTTCTTTTCAAGCCAAGCCTTAATCTTGAGACAATCAACTTTAATATGTCCTTTCTTTTTATAAAAGAAGCATCTGCCATCCTTCTTATTTGCTGTGTTAGCAGGAGGAATCTTGTTTTTCTTCTTATTACTCATACGCTTATCTTTCTTCTTACCCTTGCTAGCTTCTGCCTTGGAAATTGTAACAACATGAGCTCCCTTATGTACAGACTTTACATTCATTAGTAATCTAGTCTCTTCCCAAACACATATGGCCAATAGTTCATCCACTATCCAATTTTCCTTATGTGTGTTATATGAGACCTTGAAAGCATCATATGAAGGAGGAAGAGAGTTCAATATCAACTGCACCAAAAATGACTCAATAGGTTCTATATTCAAGGGTTTGAGTTAAGATGAGAGGTCCCTCATTTTCATGATGTGCTGCCTTATACCACCAACACCTGTAAGCCTTAAAGTACATAATTCATACATAATGGCTCCACCCATTTGCTTGTCTAACACCTTGAATTGCTTTTCTAAAGCTTCCAAGTATTCTTTGGCAGTTCTACATTCAGGAATAGCGCCCCTAATCCCTCTTAGGATTCTTGATTGAATGAGTTGAAGAGATAATCTGTTAGACCACTCCCTCTGATCATATTTATGTCTTGCATCTCGTCAGTAGAGTCATCAGTTGGTTTTTTAGGTTCGTCAACCCTCAAAGCAAAATCCAGATCCATACATCCAAGATCTAATAGAATACTATCTTTCCAATCAAAGTAATTAGTACCATCCAGGATCATTTTGTTATTTAGATCAGTAATAACCCTGTTGGTAACAGGAGCTGCAAAATTTATGAATATATTCACATTACTCTTTTGAAGCAAACACAATTACTGTGTCAGGTGCATGGTCAACTTATTTGAACCATACATTACAAATACGTATCACTAACATCTACCGGTGAGCAAAGAATACTAGCATATAATGTATTTGTCTAAAATTGGGGAAACTAAAATGCAATTATTGCTTTCTAATACCTGTGGGCTACTTAGAAAATATAAGGCCATTATATTTCATCCTAATTAAATGTTTGATCATAATTATCTACCTGTGGGTAAAGATAAATTATAATCTTACATTTAATTACAATGATATTCCATAATACCATATGTGAGTTATTAATGTGCATGCAATTTAAAATAAAATGAGGATGATGTGGCTACTCCCCATATATATAGGTATGCTACTCACAAATATCTATTTGTGCATTTAAATACATAAATATGAAACAATAACATAATGAAAATTTAACAGTTAATCTAATTAACAATATGTAACTAGATAACTGAAATTCTCCCACTAATTCATGCTTCATATAAAATTGCTCAAATAAATCTTAATTTAGACAATTTCAAAAGAAATTATAATTGCCTAAAGAGAAATAATATATAAATTCATAGACAATTTAAATAATTCATACAAGTAATTTGTAGAATTAAATAAATAAATAAATGTAGAGCTAATAAATAAAAATATCATAAATATCCATAGTATAATATTTATTTGGCTCTAGTAAACCTCTAAAAGCATGAATTCCTATTATAAAATTAAAAATGAAAACTTAGTGAAAGAAATCATAAAATACTATTCTTTCAAAGCCAACTTAAAATTAATTTCCAGAAACTGTAAGCTCAAAGCATATTGGCCTAAAATGCATTTTTTTAAATCCCAAATCTGTAGGCCCAGGGGTCATTAAGGCCACCCTCGATGACTTCTGTGATGCCTCAGGTGAGAAGGTGAGCGCAGCCAAATCTCGTATATTTTTCTCTCCAAATGTTCATCATAGAACAGAAAAAATGCCCTTTTTAAAAAAAAATAGCCAAAACATATGGCCCAAAAAAACAAAAAAAACATAATCTCCCAAAAAACTTAGGCCCAGAAGTTGTCAGCCCAGAACATTTTTTGTTTTTTTTGAATTAATGAACCAGCCCAAAACTTTAGCCCAAAAAATGAAAACGTGTCCCAAACCTTTTTTTGTAAGGTCCAAAATTTTTTGATGAAGAAAAAACAAATTTAACAGGCCCAGCCCATCGGCCCAAAAGCGTTTAGGCCCTACAACAATTCATTAATGAAATGGTCTGTTTCATTAATGTCAAAACGACATCAGTTAAGCATGAGCTAGGGAGATCTCCGACGAAGCAAAACAACGCCTTTTTGAACTCAGCCAAAACGGTGCGTTTCGTCTCTTCCCCACCCACTCGGATCCCTAACCCGACCCGACTGCATGTGTGGGGTACCCCGTTTCATTCTTCCCTCACGGCCGCTAGACTGAACTTCCAGGCCATTATTCCAGCGACGGCGAGAATTCCCAACGGCGGCGAGGACTCCGAATCCGATGATGAGAGCGACGGAAAATGATGGTTATCTCAGGAAAACAATTACACACATATTTTCCAAAACACATGCAAAGATTTCCACACCTGAATCCATTTTTTTCAGCGAGAAACCATGGATTCCGGTGAGTAGGCTTTCAAAGTGATGAAAAGAACAGACATATACTTGCTGATCCATACATACATACATCGATAAAAATTGTATACCGGTTAAGTAGCATTTTTGCCACGGAAGTATACCGGTTGGAGCACTGTGTATCCGGAAATTTTTTGGGGACCAGATTCACCTTGAAAATTTATAAAACGTAGCATTTTTCACCTGGAGTAACGGATCCTTACGGACGTTTGTCTTCATTCGAATAAAACATGTGTTATTCGAATGAAAGCTTCCTCTTCAGCGTAAAACACATTCAATCGAATTTTTAACCAACATTCTAAATTTAATCGAATATAAAAATTGAGATTCAATCGAATCAGTTTTATATTGATTTGAATTATAGAGTTTCTAAACCTTATTTTTCCCTAACTGTTTGGAAAGTGGGAAAAAACAGTTTAGAATTCTCATTCGAATGAATATAATACACATTCGAATGAGTCAACTCTTTACAAACGATTTAGAAAGCTTAAAATTCAAAATGATGTATCTTCCTCATTTAAGCTCCAAAGTTGACAAATGACCTATCATTGGAAATCCCTTTGAGTCTAGTTTCAAATGGAAAAATTTTCACAATCATTGGATCAGTATTTTGAGAGATATGATGAAAAAACCAAACATGCATCATGAATACATTTATTCCAGGTATATCTTCGGTTTTTTGATGATATCTCTCAACCCAGATGTCCAATTGATTTCAAACCTGTGCCATTTGAAACTAGACTCAAATGGTTTTCCCATGATAGGTCATTTGTCAAATTTGGAGCTGAAATGAGGAAGATACATTATTTTCAAGTTTAACCTTTCTGAACCGTTTATAAAGAGTAGACTCATTCGAATGAGTTTTATATTCATTTGAATGAGACTTCTAAACCATTTTTCCCCCAACGGTGCAGAAAGTGGGACTTTCTATACTGCTGGGGCAAAAAACGATTTGGAAAGTGGGAAAAATCGGTTTAGAATTCTCATTCGAATGAATATAACACACATTCGAATGAGTCTACTCTTTTTAAACGGTGTCGAAAGTTTAAACTTAAAAATGATGTATCTTCCTTATTTCAGCTTCAAATTTGACAAATGACTTATCATTGAAAATCCCTTTGAGTCTAGTTTCAAATGGCGTAAGTTTCACAATCATTGGATTAATAGTTTGAGAGATATGATGAAAAAACCAAACATGCATCAGGAATACATTTATTCCAGATATATCTTCAGTTTTTTGATGATATCTCTCAACCCAGATGTCCAATTGATTTCAAACTTGTTCCATTTGTAACTAGACTCAAAGGTATTTCTAATGATAAGTCATTTGTCAAATTTAGAGTTGAAGTGAGGAAGATACAACATTTTCAAGTTTAACCTTTCTGAACCGTTTATAAAGAGTAGACTCATTCAAATGAGTTTTATATTCATTCGAATGAGACTTCTAAACTGTTTTTCCCCCAACGGTGTAGAAAGTGGGTCTACACCATTGGGGCAAAAGACAGTTTGGAAAGTGGGAAAAATTGGTTTAGAATTCTCATTCGAATGAATATAACACATTCAAATGAGTCAACTCTTTACAAACGGTTTAGAAAGCTTAAACTTCAAAATGCTGTATTTTCCTCATTTAAGCTCCAAATTTGACAAATGACATATCATTAGAAATTTCTTTGAGTCTAGTTTCAAATTAAAAAATTTTCACAATAATTGGATAAGTACTTTGAGAGATCTGATGAAAAAACCAAACATGCATCAGGAATACATTTATTCCAGGTATATCTTCGGTTTGTTGATGATATCTCTCAACCCAGATGTCAAATTGATTTCAAACCTGTGCCATTTGAAACTAAACTCAAAGGGCTTTCCAATTATAGGTCATTTGTCAAATGTGGAGCTTAAATGAGGAAGATACAACATTTTGAAGTTTAAGCTTTCTACACCGTTTGTAAAGAGTAGACTCATTTGAATGTGTGTTATATTTATTCAAATGAGAATTCTAAACCGATTTTCCCACTTTCCAAACCGTTTTTTGCCCCAGAGGTACTTTCTACACCGTTGGGGAAAAAATGGTTTAGAAGTCTCATTCGAATGAATATAAAATCCATTCGAATGAGTCTACTCTTTATAAACGGTTCAGAAAGGTTAAACTTGAAAATACTGTATCTTTCTCATTTCAGCTCCAAATTTGACAAATGACCTATCATTGGAAAGCCATTTGAGTCTAGTTTTAAATGGCACAAGTTTGAAATCAATTGGACATCTGGATTGAGAGATATCATCAAAAAACCGAAGATATATATGGAATAAACGTATTCCTGATACATGTTTGGTTTTTTTATCATATCTCTCAAAAATACTGATTCAATGATTGTGAAACTTTTGTCATTTGAAACTAGACTCAAAGGGTTTTCCAATGATAGTTCATTTGTCAAATTTAGAGCTTAAATGAGGAAGATACATCATTTTGAAGTTTAAGCTTCCTAAACCGTTTGTAAAGAGTTGACTCATTCGAATAAAAATTTTAAACCGTTTTTTCCCACTTTCCAAACTGTTGGGGAAAAATAAGGTTTAGAAATTCTATGATTCAAACCAATATAAAACTGATTCGATTGAATCTCGATTTTTATATTCGATTAAATTTAGAACGTTGGTGAAAAATTCGATTGAATGAGTTTTACGCTGAAGATGAGGCTTTCATTCGAATAACACATGTTTTATTCGAATGAAGACAAACGTCCGTTAAGGATCCGTTACTCCAAGTGAAAAATGCTATGTTTTATAAACTTCCGGGGTGAATCTGGTCTTCAAAAAACTTCCGGATACACAATGCTCCAACCGGTATACTTCCGTGGCAAAAATGTTACTTAACCCTATCATAATCGGTGAATTACTTCATTCAAATACCAATATGCAGATCACGTCGAGAGACTGCTCCTTTTGATCGATAAGTGTTATCATATGGTGTCAAATTCATCTAATTAATAGCATTGAAGAAATGGTACAAAATTAATCCAATAGTTCTAGATGTAACATTCCAAAAATTTGAATATAACCCTGTATGATATAATTAGAGCCTGTAGAAGCTATTTATAAAGTAAATGTGCCTCAAAACTAAATTATTGGATCAAAACTATTTTTTTGAGACTTTATTCCTATTTTTGATTAAGTTAAAAAATATAAAAGAAATAAATATTGTCTAAATACTTATTGTAAGAATGATTATATAAGTTAATCATCAAATATTTTGGGAGAAAGTTATTTATTAAAATAAAAATATTATTATTACGATTTATTTATAAAATATACAGGAAATGTAAAAAAAATGTGGGAGGGTAAAATAGCCATTTACCTCCCCCACAGAAATGGAAGACTCGGCCTCATTCTTTCTTCCTCCTCCTTCCTCGCGAGAACAGCGAGAACGAGAGAGAGAGAGAGAGAGAGAGAGACGCCGTGATTCATGCCGGAGGGAGTCGTCGACGGCGCGTGCAAGCTCCATTCCCTGTTCAGATGTCTTCTTAGCTCTCATCTACCCTCGGTTTCGTCGATTTGGTGTTGGGGTGGGTTTGAGCTTTGAAAGAAATTTGAGAAATCAGAGGTAATTGGGAAGGTTCACCGATTAGAACGTTTAATAAGTAAGATTGAAGCTTTTGGTAGTTGAATCAATCAATGCATGTGAGTTTTCCTTCTGGTTCTGGAAGCTCAAGCTCGCGGGTCACTCTTAAT
Source organism: Vachellia pachyceras (assembly GCA_025593235.1). Classification (NCBI taxonomy): domain Eukaryota; kingdom Viridiplantae; phylum Streptophyta; class Magnoliopsida; order Fabales; family Fabaceae; genus Vachellia; species Vachellia pachyceras. The sequence continues at coordinate 7,062 of JANTPZ010027061.1, forward strand.
GCGACGGTGCCTGTCTTCTCTTCGATTTGCGGCAAAAATAATTAGGATTTTTTGGTTATAAGGTATTATTCTGATGTTTGGAGGTTGTTTTAAGTTGAAATAATGGACATGCATGTAATGGGTTGTTTGATTCTGTGAAGAGCCGAAACAGGGGCTCCCGGTTCAGTGGAGTAAAGGGTAAATTAACAGATGTTTTGAGCTCCTGAGTCTGTGAAATGGCGATTAGGGGCATCCATGTTGATTTCCTTTTTGTTTTCGGTAAAACAAATCTGTGGGTCTGAATGGTGGCAGTTTTTATTTTGATCCTTCAAATGATGTTTCAACTTATCTGTGGGTAAAACAAATCTATTTTGCTCCTTCGACTTTCAAATAGGCAGTTTCTATTTTTCTCCTTCAACAAAAGATGTTCTTTCAAATGATGGAGTTTTAACATTAGAATCTCCATCACAAGTTGAATTATCTAATGTACGATGAAATTTTCTTTTCACTTTACAATTGACAAGGCTGAGCACCAACACTATTTCAACGTTCAGAAAAATCTTCAACATATCTTGAATTCTTTGGGTAGGGTTGTCCTCCCCATTAGGTCGGTTATGAGAAGGGTAATCATAACGAAAAGGGTATTTTAGAAGAATCAAATCATATTTGTTTGTGTTGGAGAAACTTTTAAGTGTAAATAATGGTGTTTTGGATTTTTTGAAATTTGGCAGTTGATCTTTGTTGCCAAGGAAGAAGACGCCAATGAGATAAGGATATGTTATATTGTGGGCTGGAAGAGGAGATAAAAAAGGTGTAATTCTTACTGCTTATGAGTAGGGGAACAGTAAAGATTAAGAAACTTTAATATGAGTAGAATAAATTTTTGAATGTGATTAATGGTTGTTGATGATATATGAAGTTGAGATGCCATTAAAGTTGATGGTTCTTCTTGTCTAGGGGATAAAATGACCTGAGAATGGTTGATTGGGAGGTCTATAGAAGGAACAAATTATAAAGATATTGCGAGTGCAATATGTAAGTGAATAGCATCCTATAGTGATTTTTACAAACCATGTTTTTACTACTTGTTATATTTTTTAATTTAGTTACCACGGTTTTAAAAGCATGATTTCATCAAGAAAGGTTTGTTGGAATTATTTCAACTTTTCCGTGATATTGAAATTTGAAATGAACAAAAAATGATAATACTATTTGATGTTACTTGTTCTTCTCTATTTATTTTTCATGAACATTCATTCTTGGATTTTAAAGAAAAACTTTTGTGATACTGTTTGTGAACCTTCATGCTGGGGTATTTTGCCATCAAACATTCTTCACAAGCTTTCAATATTTCATTATTAAAACTAGATCTCTTCAGTTGTTAGATCCTGAAATGTCATTGTTTCTTCATGTCTTGTGACTTTTTAGATCATTGACTGCATCCATTTTCTTGTGCTCCAGGCTGTTTGGGCAGGTAGTTGGGACCTGGGCTTCTTAATGGTGTTGATGAATCAGGGGTAAATATTGCTTTATTTCTTTTATGTTAGCTTCCAATTGATTTCAAGCAAAAATATTTTTGAATTAATAGTTTTCAGCTGAATCCTTGTGGTGATGATAATTATGGCGTAGGAGCAATTGGGTTGAGATTTTTACAAGATCCTTGAGGAAGTATGCCGCGGCTCAACTGCTTTCTAAAACAAAAAAACTACACGCCCGCATCATCATCACCTTTGGTCTTTTTTCCTATTCTTCCTCCAAGTTTTGCTCAATTCTTGCCACAACCTATGCCAAGTGCAACCATGCCTCGTATGCACATGAGCTGTTTGATAAATTGCCTCAACGGAACTTGTTCTCTTGGAATGTAATGATCAAGATGTATAGTCAAAATGGTCACCCCTATGATGCACTGAAACTATTTGTTGATATGCTTTCTTCAGGTCAGAGTCAGCCTGACAACTTTACATATCCATTTGTCATCAAGGCATGTGGTGACTTGTCATTGATTGATGTGGGTATGGGAGTTCATGGGCGGACTTTGAAAACTGGCTTTAATTTTGACCTATTTGTCCAGAACAATATGCTGGCAATGTATATGAATTGTGGGGAGAAAGAAGCAGCACAGCGTGTTTTTGAATTAATGCAGGAACGAACCGTGGTGTCTTGGAATACCATGATTAATGGGTATTTCCGAAATTCCTGTGCAGATGAAGCTTCGATGGTTTATAAAAAGATGAAAGATGCAGATGTGGAGCCTGATTGTGCAACAATGGTTTCTGTATTACCTGTTTGTGGTTATTTGAAGAATGTAGAGTTGGGAATAGAGATTCATGAATTTGTTCAAGAGAAGGGGTTTTGGGGGAATATAGCTGTGAGGAATGCTTTGTTGGACATGTATGTTAAGTGTGGTCGAATGGAAGAAGCTTGGTCATTAGCAAATACGATCAATAATAAGGATGTGGTGACTTGGACGACCTTGATCAATGGTTATGCTTTGAATAGTGATCCGAGAAGTGCTCTGGCGCTTTGTCACATGATGCAATGTGAAGGAGTGAAACCCAATTTAGTGACTATAGCTTCTCTTCTATCAGCTTGTGCCAGTTCAGTTTCCTTGAACTTGGGTAAGTGCTTGCATGCTTGGGCAATAAGACATAAACTTGAGACTGAGGTTATAGTGGAAACTGCCTTAATTGATATGTATGCAAAATGTAGTCATGCCGACCTCAGTTACAAAGTGTTTATGAAAACCTCAAAAATGAGGACGGTCCCATGGAATGCACTTCTATCTGGGTTCATACATAATAGGCTTGCAAGAGAGGCGGTAGCACTCTTCAAGCAGATGTTACTGGAAGAAATACTACCTAATGATGCAACCTTGAACAGTCTCCTTCCTGCATATGCTATACTCTGTGACCTCCATCAGGCAATGAACATACATTGTTACCTTATAAGATCTGGATTTCTTCACAGACTTGAAGTATCAAGCATTCTAGTTGATATATACTCAAAGTGTGGCTCTTTGGAATATGCGCACCAGATTTTTTATACAATCCCTCTAAAGGATAAGGATACTGTTATTTGGAGTGCAATAATTGCTGCTTATGGAAAGCATGGACATGGAGAAATGGCTGTATCACTATTCAGTCAGATGTTGCAATCTGGAGTAAAACCAAATCAAATTACTTTCACCTCAGTTCTGCACGCTTGCAGCCATGCAGGGATAGTTGATGAGGGTTTGAGAATTTTCAAGTTGATGCTGGAAAAACACTACATTATTCCCTGTACTGATCATTATACTTGCATCATTGATCTTCTCGGTCGTGCAGGTCGGCTTAATGATGCTTATGATCTTGTGGAAACAATTCCCCAAACGCCTAACCCTGCTATATGGGGCGCACTTCTTGGCGCTTGTGTGATCCATGAGAATGTAGAACTGGGAGAGATGGCTGCTAGGCGGCTTTTTGAGCTTGAGCCTGAAAATACGGGAAATTATGTCTTGTTGGCAAAACTTTATTCTGCTGTAGGAAGATGGTGTGACGCAGAGAAGGTTAGACAAATGGTAAATGAGGAAGGATTAAGAAAAGCACCTGCTCATAGTTTGATTGAGGTCAGAAATATGTAAACTGGGCATGTTTTTATAAATTACATTGTCAGTTCGCATCATTGTCAGCTTCACTCACAGATCCAAAGAGTTCTATCCAATGCTGGGTAGCTTCAAAAGGCCTCATCAAATGTATAACAGGTATTTCCTTTATAGACTGAGCAGCACCATCTTACTGTTGCCTTTGTATTTGTTAATTGTGATGGTGGAAACTGTGTGGTCATTTTGTGGAAGCATTCTAAAATAATCTCTAATAGGATTATTCATTAGCAAATACATTTGAGCACGAGACACCGATGGTGATTTCTTTTGTGGCTTATAGCGAAACACGTTTATCATCTTTAGATGAAAACAAGGTTGAAGGTTGATTTTGGGTCAGAAGAGGCACTCGTTGAATCTGCATCAAGTGGTTGGTTATAGAAGGGGCATGTTTCTCGGAGAATTTGAGAGGTAACACCTTGCCATGTGTATTTATTTAATAGAGGCTACAATTTTTCATTCCGAATTTTGAACTTTTGGCGCAGATTTTGGATATTTTGCTATGCACAAATTTCCTTGGTTAAGCATATGGATGGTAACATAAAAAGCGGAAAATCATAGCAAGGTCCCGATCAAGGAAAATAATATTTGAAAAGTCCCATAATTTGTCAATAACTATTGAAACTGACACCATTAATAAGTAAAAACAGCACTAATGACAAGTGATAGGACTTTTCAAATATTTTTCTTGGCTTGGTGTGGTTTTCCCTTAAACAATGTGGATTTGAAAGGTCATGTAGATAAGAAACTATGGTCTACTAAACAACATTAAAGCTATCACCAAGTTGTACTTCGATCAAAGGAAATCAAGTATGTAATACTACCTCTAGGTCATTATATAAGAGTTTGTTGGTGGATTGGATATGGTCTTAAATATAAAACATTAATCTATTTAGTTTTGCAAATTTATGATTTCCCCTTCAAAGTATTTATATTGATTACATATATTAAGGGGGTTTCATCTAAAGGTAGTAATGAAATATAATATTTTAGAAAAATCAATCCTTATTTATTACAAAGAACTAATATGACCAATTTTGCTAATTTATCTAAATTAGTTATTTAATTATCATATTAAAGACGAAAGACAGTGATGCCAAGCAAATTCATTTTGGCTTTAACCAACCTCAGCGTATAGATACATAAATTCGTTTAATCCCTTAAATTTAATCTGTATTTTTACCAACAAATTAATGAACAGTATCTGCAACCGATATCCAAACCCATGCAATAGGCAAATTAAATGCCTGTGACATTCAGTGAAGGCTAGTCCGCAAATTGCAGAAGTACCAAGATCAGGCAAACAGACGGAAAAGGAGACAGATCTTGGGGCAGATGACGACAGCAACAAAGCCATATTTTGGTGGGATAAGTTGGATCATATGACATCCTTGTACTCTATCAACAATCAAATCTTCAGGTAGAGCAATAAAAAAGGAATTTACTGGCTAAACAACTGCACAAGGGAGAGACCGCATATGACAGTAATTGCATAAGAAGCACAATCCATGAACATAGCATCCATCACATTCCGCATCACCAAGGCTGCTTCCAATGCCCTACCGAGATGTTCAGTCCAGTCATCTGAGTCAGAAGAAGTTCTATTTTGCCTTCCAGAACCTCTTCGTTTGCCAGTAAGAAGTTGTGCAATTACAACAGTTACATTTGTCACTAAAACCAAGTAGAGCGGCCTAAAACTTAGTATATTCTTCACATATTTGTTATCTAGCAAGGGAAATCCAAGATAAGAGAAAACCACTAGCAGTGCTACAACAGTAGAACAACAAAGGCGGGTAATCTTTGATGCAGTGACGGCAGAACTTATTTCACCAGGGGTAAAAAGTTTAGGGTACCAAGACTGGACTGATGACTGTCGCCCAGCTCCTAAAATAAAACCAGATGGATCTGGAGGGGGTTGTACCTGATCAACATCTGAGGACACCACAGATGAACCTGGAGGTGGTTGCAATTGTTCAACTTCAGAAGTAGGTACATATGAAATTTGACCATGCTCCAATTCACGCAATGGAGGCGTCTTGCTGCTGCTTTTACAAGCATCAGAATTGTCTGGATCAATAACAGGATCAGGTTTTGATAAAATTGGACCAGACTCCTCTGCCTCATCTTGAGGAGAAACTGCACATAAACATAACTGGTCAGTAGAAGTAGGAAATAAGTTATACATTTCCAGTTACAATAAAAGGAAACAAAGCTTTAACAGGCACTTACAACAATGCTTTTTGTAATACATGTCAAATTAAAGAAAGAAACAATTACACACCCGTTCACACAAAATAAGCCAATGCATTGCCAATCTAGTCATATTCAACTTCAAAAAAATCAGATAAAAAGAAACTATTTTATGAAAGGAAATTCAAAGAGAGAAGAAACGTACCACTGCCGTTAGGATGGGAAATTACAGGTGGAATAGCTTGATCGTTTATAATCAATGGCGAACGTGATGAATCTGCGTAAGCATCGGATGGTTGGGAGTGGGAAGATGCTGAAGGAGGAGTCAGAATGTTTTGGGTCCGACCTGTTACGAGAGCTAATCGGTCAGATCCGCGCTCCAATATTTTCTTTCTTCGGACTTCTCTAGCATTCGCTGCCATTGCCAATCAGAGGCCAAGCCACTAACAGCACATCTAAAGGACACACACACACACATATCAATTCATCTTCAAATGAAATCAGTAGTACTTTAAAATTTAAATGTGTCTTTCAAGGTAGAATTCAACATCTTGAATCAAAATGTCAAGTCATTGCAATGCCTGGATCATACATCCATCTTGATAGAATTGTTTTATCTCATGATAGATTATACATGCCCATCCAGAGTAAAAATCTTCAATCACACAATGCTCAATTAATTCTGGGAAACAATTTAGTCTTCTGCAATTATTTTAATGAAGAAGTACAAATAATGGTTCTGAAAAAAAAGGCATAAAAACATCCAAATTGCATGATCATCACAACAATATAGATCAATTTCTTCGTCGGTGTCATATCAAGTATTAACCTCAAAGCCGGACTGGGAAAAAAAAACATTACGCCTTGTCATGTCCCATAAAAAAAAATAAAAATAAAAATATTTGCTCTGCCACACGTATCGTGTGGCAGAGGAGAAACAGGGGATTTGGTTGGGGGCACAATTAATGCCCCCAAC
>JANTPZ010027063.1:0-11179 GCA_025593235.1 Vachellia pachyceras
ATCCGCTTCTTTTTATAGATTTTTTATAAAGAAAATTAATATTTTAATTCTTCAATTTTTATTTCATTTATAATTCAGTCCTTTAACTCGATGAAAGTCATTTCATGTACTTTTAAACCTTCTATAATCCAATCCTTAATCCTTTTCATACATAATGTATTTTGAGTCGTCAAATTATTATCTACATGACCAAAAATATTATTCAACACCATTTAAAATTACAATTGTGCCCTTCAACAATTGAAAAAAAAAAAAATTAACAGCTCCTCCGCTGCTCCACACCTCAAGCGACATCTCCCTCCCCTGCTGCTTCTTCTTCACCTTCGAATTTTCCTTCAAACAGACAGAGGCAAAGTTTCTTAAAACAAATAATCGGCCCGTTTGGGAAGAAGTACTTTTACACAAATTAAAGTAAATATATGAAGGAAATTATCTCGTTTTATAAAAAAATACTGTTAAATGTGCGTTTGACTCCCCATAACCAATCTTCCTTTACATTTCTTAGACACTCAAGTCAGTAAAAAAAAAGCGAAAGATTTCTGTTACCCGTAGTTACTTTTGTTTCAAACATTAGGCTACAGAGAGAGTGTAAGTTTTAAATGGGGCTTGTTTGGGGAGCCGTTTATCTCCCCAAAATCCATTCTTGCGCTTACCGAGACAAAACTTCTCTCACATATTTACCTCAGAATCTGTGATCGTTCTCCCAACGGCCTTCCCAAACAAGCCTTATATCGGTTGATAGAAGCTAGAGAATCAAGACCCATTAGCTGGGTTGGAGCATCAGAAGAGGAATTTGCCCATGGTGAGAGGGAAGGATTAGGGTAGGAAGTGGTGGTGTTGGAGGAGGGAGATGCAGCTGGAGGCTTGGAGTAGCGGAGGAGTTGATGGATTTTTTTTTTTTTTCAATTTTGAATTAAATACACATTAGCTGGGTTGGAGGACATGTCTGTAATTTTCAATGGTGCTGAGTAATATTTTTGGCCAAGTAGGATAATAATATAATGACTCAAAATAAACTATATATGAAAATGATTAAATTATTAAATGCGAAAAGTTCAAGGACTAGGTTACAGTCAAGTCAAAAATACATCAATTGAGTTGCATAGAGTTATTAAGTGAGTCAAAAATTGAAGGATCAAAGATTATTTTTTTTTTCATTTATATAAATAAATTATTTGGTTTAAAAATCCAATAAATTAATTAAAAGTAAACGTAAATGCATAAGGAATACATTTTTTATATATGTTATTATTTATAATAGGTCAAGTGAGAGAAGCAAATGGTGAGAACAACAAATATAGAGAATGTACAGAGAAATTGTCATGAGAAATAATGTGCTTGTTTGAAAAAAATTAACTTTCATCCTAAAGTACGTTTAACAGTGCTTTTCCGTAAAACGAGACAATGTCCTTCATATATTTACCTTGACTTACGTAAAAGTACTTCTCTACCGTTTTTCCAAACAGACCTGATGGAGGTAATGCGAGAGAGTATAAAATTAAGGATTGATGCATTGTTTAGTTCTATAATTCTTCCTCATTTCAACTTTTATGCCTCTAGCTTCAAATTGTAAGCTTTTGTCTTTAAGTATCTTTACGTCTAAAATGTTAACTTATACCTTTTAATAAAAGTTTGGATAATATTATCCACTAAAAGTTTAAAATATACGATTTTGAAAGTTGAAACTATAGTAGAAATGAGAACTAAAATGTATGTAATTCATAAGGATTAAATATTGTATTATCTCTTAAATCAATCAGGAGCAGATTGGTAAGAAAAATTAGGCTAAGGTTTAGACAACCCATAATATCATATAAAAATGGCAGGATCCATTAAAAAAATTGGATTTTCGTTTTATAAAAAACACAAAATGATAGTATGAAAATTTGGATATCATACAAATTAAAAACCAGAGGAGGGGGTAGCTTTATAGAAGTAATTTGAGAGTCAAATCTTGTGCTCATGCCCCCACATCAGATACAACCATGGTGGGCCTGTTTGGAAAGGCGGTGGAGAAGTATTTTTACGTAAGCTAAGATAAATATATGAAGGAGATTATTTCATTTTATAAAAAAAAATGCTATTAAATAGACTTTTGAGCTTTCCAAAAATGTTACCAAACGGAGTCAGTGAATCAATTGTACAGCAACACTAACAAGCAAACTCAAAAAATTCTCTCATAAAATACTATTTTGCTTTGGCCCAAAATATAAAGTAAAAATAACATTATCTTTCTGTATATCTTTATAATGTTACTTTTAAATGTATTAGGGTTGGTTAACCTCAAATAAAAGCATTTGATGTTGTTTTTGTATAAAAATATATATTGAGATAAAAAGGGTAAAAGAAATATTTTATTTACCTATAAAATAAAACAAAATATATTATTAACATATGTGAAGTCAGGACAAGCTGAACAACTCAAGGCTTGAAAGCAGAAAAGGCCACCACAGAATTGTGTCCACCAAATCCAAACGAATTTGAAATACCTGAAATAAAATAAATAGCAACTAGATTTACAACTACAGACCCCAATCCTTGGAAAAGGTACTAAATTAACAATTTCGTACTCTTCAGTTTTTAGTCCTAAAAAATCAACAAACGACTATTTAGCCTCCAAAAGTAACCATAGAACAAATGTGTAACGAATTTATGATTTTTAGGTATTAACTCAACTAATTTTCAAGTATCTAAGCCAAAGCTGCTTAAAAAGTTGGAGATTAGATTATCATTTCAGTATGTAAGAAACATTTAGAGTAGTAAAAGATCTGAAAGCTTACCAACATTCACTTCATGTTGCTGCTTTACATTTGCAACTGTATCAAAATCAACCGAAGGCTCAGGGTTCTGCACTCAAGAACAAACACATATTATGACTGCCTCACTAACACTCGAACCATTTCATTGCGGCAATAAAACAGAATGATTTTGACCATAAGATTTTGAGATTGAAATAATTTCCACAACCCCTAAGTCCATCATGACCTTTCCAATTATCTAACAAAAAGAAAAGCAACACACCACGCGCACACCATTTGACATATTGGTATTATAATGATGCCAAAGGAACAGCACAAATTTGATATTTGCAAATCACTGGATCAAATAAAATGCATGAAACCCAGAAAAAAAAATCAGTTTTTCATCACAGTTTGAGGGATTTAATGTAAGTTAGTGGCCATATAGTTGTAATGAAGTTTATAGGTCATGAAACTCTATGTGATCTAGTAATTTCTAGATGCTAAATTTTATAATGGACTCCTCCTCAGGAACAAAAACTTGGCTAATGTATTCAGTTCCTAGAAAAATTGCCCACTATCATGAATAAAAGAAAAAAGAAGATGATGAAACTGACTAGATACCATCATTTATCATTATGAGCATCCATGCTCTATCTATTGGCCCTAACAACACAATCATATCCTTTGGAAAAAATCGTGGATGTTAAGCATACAAATTGATTGATCGAAGGATGTAGCCATCCTGTTGTTATGGCTTTCACCGTGGCGATGGCTTCCAAACCCCCAGCTGCACTAAGGCAGTGCCCTATGATTGACTGATTCAAAAAGAAGTTAGTGAAATATAACCTATAATTCGAAAGATAGTGAAATTTTCACCAGCATAAGCTAAAGAGTGGGACCTGGGACAATACCTTGGTGGCATTAATTTTGATCTCTGATGTGTTCTTGAAAACGTTTTTGATAGCATTGATCTCTGCCAAGTCACCAGCAGGACTAGAAGTCGCATGAGCATTTATGTAGTTAACCTGAAAAAAAAAACATGCTTTTAGGTGGCTAATTTACAGTAGTAGAAAATGAACAATAAGAGTATAACCACTATGTATATTATCATGTATTGTTTAAATAGTTTCAAGTGTGAGGGTGCGAACTAAAGAACAGCACCCATTTCTCAAGTGTATGCACACTCACACGCTTTCACATATACAGACATCATCAACTGGGTATGAGTAAAAAATCAAAGTAAAACATATTGAACTTTGCGCACCTTTTGGTAAACGGTTACCTAAAGTGTTGGAACCGTGCACGCCACAAATGTGAATGTTAATCATGTAACTTTGCCTATATCAGAAGAACGCACATGAACCTGACTTAGTAGAAACTACGGATATATCGTGTCATTTTTATAGGCATTAGTTCATCGTACATCCCATCCAAGGTCAAGGTCTCCTTATTTTCTTGTGGCTAGTGAAATATGTTCAAGTGTTATTGCCTCCCCTCCTTTTATTTGTTTTCGATGTTAGCACTAGAGTTATGAGCTCTTGGGATCATTTTTTTTAAATAATGTCTAGAATCATTTATATCATACCATGATAGCATTCCTGGTCATATTCCATAAACTAATAACTGAAGAGCCAATGGAGAGGGCAAAATAATGTAATAAAAAGAATTTCAGCACATAGAGAGAAACACACCAGGTTACAACTGATGATTATTCAGTGCATCTTTCTTAACACTGAAAAAATTAAAAACTGGCATGGGGGGGGGGGAGATAGTACCTCCTCAGGTGAAACACCAGCGTCTTCAAGACTACTCTGGATACATGTAGATACACCAAGTCCATCGGCTCTAGGATCAGTCATATGATAAGCATCACAGTTAACAGCACCTCCCAAATATTCAGCAATAATAGTTGCACCTCGCTTCATTGCGTGTTCTAGACTCTCCATTACCTGTCAAAGCAAATTTTGCCCTTGAAGACTCAGAAATTAGCTAGTAGAGCAATGTTAGGACCCTTCTGGAAACCTAGGAGAATACATGACAAGGGAAAGACACCTTTTATTGGTCAGGTATTTGATTCACTATTTTGAAGAAAGAAACAGAGACGTAGGGTGGCTTTAGGATGGCTGTAGTCAAAAGGGCAAGAGTAGTCACTTTTTGAGTCTTTAAATCTTCACTCTGATTTGGGAGAAAGGCGGAGAAGAGTTTTGAAAATAGAGAGTGGCTAAGGACTGAGGCCTTTGGAGTGGAGAGAGCCAATCCTCTTGAAAGATTAGCAATGGTGGAGGAAGGTGATCTTTCTTCATCATATCTTGTGTATGTGTAGGAGTACGTTTTTTGTGTGTCTGTTTTAGTGTATTGTTGTGAGTGCATGTGTGATTTGGCTCTCTTGTTCATTGTAATCTGAGCTGTGTTGCAATCTGTAACAGTTTTATTAATCCCAAGCATCAGTGTTGTTATTTTCTGGTTTTTTTAAGTATGCTAAAAGCTTGTTATTAGGATTGGGGTCAAAACACACCATAACCATACTAGAAGACCATTTTTCACAAGTTTACCATATATACTAAGTCCCATCATGGTCTTAGAGTTATTTTGCTTAGGAAGCATATGAGACAATAGAATTGGCCATTAACACTAACCTTGACAGATGACAAGTTTCATTTTAACACTAAAGCATAAGCATTCGTTGCTTATCCATATCAAATACAGATTTCCTCATAGTTCAGCCTCACTATACCAGAAGGTCACAAAACTCGATCAAAGAAAACAATAAACACCAATACGCAAATTTGATTCTCTGCACTCGTTCTTTGTCCCAGGGCCTTGAAGCAGTTTTTGGGTCATTATTTCTCCGGGATAGATCCCTGCATGCGACAAAGCCCCCTAACCCAATGGGAACGATAGCAGCTTCAGTCCCACCTGCTATCATCATATCAGCCTCTCCCCGACGTATGTGGTTAGCGGCAGCATAAAAGCAATAATTGGAGGTAGCACATGCAGTTGAAATAGAATAAGTTGGACCCATGAATCCAAGATCGATTGCAAGCAAGGCTGAACCCATATTAGGAATAGCATAAGGAATGAGAAAAGGTGTTATTTTGCGGTATCCTTTCTCTATAAGATTTTGAACACCTTCAGAAAAGACTGTAACGCCACCCACTCCTGATCCAACAAGCACACCAGCCCGTTCCTTGTCAATCTGCACAAAGAATCAAAACTCAACAATTCAAGTTCCTCAAGAATACATTGCTCAGCTTAAACCAAGAAAAAGGTGGGGGTAAAAAAGTCAAGGAACAGCATTAATGCTTAATATATACAATTTTGAGTTCTGTAGGACATTCTAAAGAGGGTAAGAATAACGTATCATGCATGTAAAAATTAAAGTTTCAAATAGGGTTGCCTCTCAATGTGGTATCATGCATGTAATATGAAATACCCTGTCCGGGGAAACCCACTTATAAAGGCCAGCACTCTATTTGGATAGCGTGTGTTGACTCGTTTATTCCGTTTAAAATTTTGAAAGGAAAGGAAGTATAATTCTAGACTCTCTTTTTCTATTTACCTCTATTTTTCTTCCTTTCAAATTAAGATTTTTTAGAGGGGAATCAAATGTTTTTATAGTTTCACCTATGTACCTTTTTCTATTATTCCATTCTCAAGGAAAAATATTATTAAAATTAATAAAATAGTGTAATAACATAAAAATATAATATAATAAAACTATATTATAAATAAAAATATTATTAAATTTTAAATAAAAAATATTATTTAATTTTCAAAATATAATATTACATTTATTCTAAATAAAAAGTATTGTATTAATTAAAGTTAATGTGTAAATTAATTTATATAAAATATAAATATAAATTAATATATAATGATAAAATAGTAAATTGGTATAACTATTTTCCTAGAGTGCTCTCCAAATCTAACATACTTCAAACTAAAATTTGATAGCCCTTAGTTAGGGAGGTGCAAACCAACAAATGAATCAATAGATTAAAGGCTTTAACAATAATCTACACTGTGAGATTGTTGATTTGATTATCATAACTTCCCAAGTTTTGGCATGAAGGTGTTGGATGATGTGGTCCGGTGTGCTGAAATTTGTGTGGGTTATGATGTAGGAGTATGATCTAGGGATCATCGTTTTGGTTGAAATTTTGCAGGGGAGATATACAATATTTCATATTTATTATATACAGTATGATAGTAGTTTGGTGATCTCTAACATACGTAGATAGTATCTTTCGCCTAAAGCGATGTGTATTTTATAGCTCTATTTGCTCTTCTATTGTATTCTATGAATATAATCATCTTGTGATTTATCAGGGATGAGATGAAATATGTTGACATCCTATAATTAAGCTTTATATTAGAGTATTTTGACATTGTATTCATTTTTAAGATGGTAGAATTTGTTTCTTTTTAGTTGTGATTGTTTGCTCTTACTCACATTGAGAGAGAGAGAGAGAGATCTTTCCACATTAAATCTAAGGGTAAAGATATAAATTTAGCAAAGAATTTATTGGTCAAAAGCACCATGCATAATTAACTTTTCAATGGTGCAAATTTATTAATCATCAATTAATATGAGTACAAATTTAGTAACACCGTTAACTTTCCCTTAACTCCGTTAACCAGCTAGCATATTTTATGGTCTAAAGTTTCATTTTGGGATAATTTAAGTAATTAAAACTGCCATTTTTTGTTTAATTTTCTTTATGAATGTTGCGCTAAATAATTTTTTTTCTAATGATAATCAAAACTACTCCTTTTTGTTTAATTTTTAAAAATAAAAGAAAGAAAAAACGTGAGCTAAGACGAGCATGAAAGGAAAAAAAAGTTTAAATAAAAAGAAGCTTCCTTGATTACCATTAGTGAAGATAAAATTATTTAAAACAATTTTCAGAAAGGAGTTAAGTAAAACAGAATACTTTTTTATGATCTAAATGATCTCGAAATAAAATCTTATACCTTAAAAATAATAAAATATTCCAACTAACTATAGGGTTAGAAAAGGTTAACGACGTTGTTAAATTTACACCCATATTAATTGATTATCACTAAATTTACACCCTTAAAAAGTTAATTATCCTATATGCTCCTAAGGAATAACTTAATTGCAATATTTGCATCTTTTCCCTAAATCTGCATAGCTGTTTTTATATTTCCCTTGTATTTGTATTGACTCTCACTTCCGGAGCATGATAAACCCATATTATCAATAATTAATAGTAATAAAGTTAAGAACACCTTGGAAAGGCTATCACCCCCAAGGTCGGCATCCTCGAGAGCCTTCTTGCCAGCAACAATGCAGTACCGAAGGCAATCATCAAGACGCCTCTCATTCTTGCCATTAACGTACCCTTCGGAGCTGAAGCCTCGGATCTGCCCGGCGAACCTGGTGGGAAACTTGGAGGCATCGAATCTGTCGATCGGACCAATCCCACTCTCACCCGCAAGAAGCTTTTCATAGTAAGTACCGACGTCGTTACCAAACACAGAGGCAAGGCCCATTCCGGTTACCACAATCCGCTTCTTCGGGTCCTTCTCTCTCTTTGGGGCGGAAACATTGGGGGATACAGTGGCGGAGATGTAGGACACCTTGTTGGATCTTCTTGCAGCGCCGTTGTACGATTTGCCAAGTGGGTCCAATGCAGAAAGTCGTGGAGTTGAGGATTGAAGAGTTTGCATGGTATTGCTCGACGGCGGCGACGGCGGCGGAGGGAGAGGATTAGCTTAACGTTGTTGATAACTACGAGGAGGTAGAGAGCCCCGCTTCGGTTTCTTCCGGAAAAAGCAAGCCAATATATCTGGGTATGTACCTCTAAAGTTGATTCCATTTTATATGTGCCTGATATGCCAATCATGAGTGTTGCTCGTAGCAAGATAGCTCACTAAACTGCGAGTTCGTATCAGTTGCTGAGTAGACTCTTTGATCTACTCATTGTAAAGTCAGCTTGCCACCAAATCCAACAACCAAAAAGAGATATCAGTTGGAGATTAAGGACTTGTTTAGATTTTATTGATTTCTAGGTAAAACCTAGATCTTACATAATACTTTTAACGGATTTCGAGGTAAAATTTAGGTTTCAAAACCTATATTTTAAAAGATTATATTTAGGAAGCTATTGATTTTTACGGAGTTCAAGATAAAATGTAGGTATGAAAGATGAAAGAGAAATAAAAAAAATTAAGAAAGAAAACATATTTATTAGAAAAGAGAGTGTTATTTGACAAGAAAATAGTTTTTTCAAAACCAATATTTTAAACCGAGACTTTATATCCAAAATAATTTTTCTAAAAAATGTAAATATTTGAATAAAATCTAAATTTTAAAGTAAAATCTAAGTTTTGAAATTAAATATATATAATTCAGGGTCGGAAGGAAAACAAGTAACATGGTGACCTACATAGAGAAGGGACTAGGTGCTACCAACTCAGTAAGGCTCCTGCCACACATCCACATTGATAAGCACCAACTAATCATGGGTTTGTTGCCACCAAAATCAGGTTTTTTTTTTTGCCAAACAAACAAACATTAATTAGGGCTATAAACAGGCTTAAATTATTAAGTTGCTACAGTATTATATTTATAAACTAAACGTGGTTTTATAAACTAAACGTGGTATTATATTTATAAACAGTGTTTGACAAAGCTTCTGAACACCCCAAAAGCACGTTCAACAGTGTTTTTATGTAAAACTAGATAATCTCCTTCACACATTTATCTCGTAAATGGTAAAAGTACTTCTCAACCGTTTTCCCAAATGGACCCTGTGTTTGAGAACCAAACATTGTAGAAAGCGTAATTTTTATCTCAAATGAATATTAATGATAAACTTCTTTTCCTCTACTGTGATGAAACTTCTGGCAACACTTTTTTTTTTATTACCTTCCCGGTCTCCGGAGCTTCACCCCGACTAATCCGGACTCGACCCGCGTCACGCATCCGAAAAAGGTGGGAAGGTCTATCAATGGTGATTGCTACATTCACAAGGCTCGAACTCGAAACCTTCCTTAAACTGAAACAATCCGCTTACCACTTCATCCAACTAACCTTGGTACTTCTGGCAAAAGTTGAATGAACCTGCTGGCAAACTTGGTTTTTCAATGGACAGACGTTGCCGCGAGAGAGACAGGTTAAAGTGTAAGGATATGGACCGAATCCTTTTCCTGCACATCTCAATTTCGTTTGTAGGATATCTCACTCTGCTTTAAGCGATAAGTTTTGGGCTTTGTTCAATCTTTCCTTAAAAAAATCAATTTTAAATTTTATGAGATAGTTAAAACTATTTTCTCATATTTATTTGATAAAATATAAAATAAATTATCAACATAAAGTTGGTCTAGTGGTGTAACATCTCATGGGATCATTTTAAGAGCTTGTTTGGTTTTTTTTCTGAAACATATGTTTGGTTTTAAAATCTAGATTTTATCCAAATACTCACATTTTTTAGAAAAGCTATTTTGGATACAAAATCTCAGTTTGAAACTTAGGTTTTGAAAAAGTTATTTTTTTGTCAAATCACATTCTTCCTCCTAATAAATTTTCTCTTTCTTACTTTTTCTTTCTTTTTGCTACTTACTTTTTGCCAAACATAATGTTTTAAAACATAGGTTTTACCTTCAAATCCATAAAATCTATTCTCCAAAATTTATTTTATAAAACCTAAATTTTACCTTGAAATCCGTAAAAATTATTTTCATAAGAACTTCCAAACGAGTCGTAAGTTTTGAGTTTAAGGTTTAAAGGAGACAGATTTCCTAAAGGGAATGATCATCATCGCTGTACATGTTAACAAGTTAGTAAGTTATTGATTGAGACGGTAAGTAGTTTAACTTCTAAAGACGAGCCATTTGCTCTTGTCAAACAAATAATTTGATTATAACGAACCAATAATCTATTGGTTAAAGTGGTAAAAAAAGCTCACAACAAAATTTCAAATATTGAGAAGGCCATATGTTGGAAATTACCAAAAAAAAAAACCTTAGCATTTTAGGTTTTGAAAAGATTAATCCAAGTCCAGGATGATTTGGACACCCTCTTTAGTGGTTACTCACCATCCCATGGTCAACCATGGCCACTAGACTCGAGCCGATCGGTATAGACTGTGTCGATCCAACCCAACTCGCTTTATCAAACCGGAGTTATCGAGCTTTGTGGCAGACACCAACGGACCACCCCGAGCTGCACAAGGAGCTTATCTCGACGAGGAAAACACATGGCGAAGGAAGCTACGCGGTCCCGAAAGAGGTCTCTTTCATCAACCTCCGCTTCTGCTTCTGATGAATGCTCTACAAGAACTTCTTCTGACAGGTAAGCATTTCATCATACTGTTTTTTAGTGGCCTGTGCACCATCTCTCTCAATTTGTTCCTTCACTTTCATCACTATTTTGGACTGCCATCGATTTCCTATCTGGTTTCCAACGGAAC
>JANTPZ010027065.1:0-10506 GCA_025593235.1 Vachellia pachyceras
CAATGCCCTTTCCCAGATCAATCTCTTAATACTGCACTTTCCACTGGGCTCTTTGATTATGTGTGGGTTCAATTCTACAACAACCCCCAGTGCGAGTTTAACTCTGCAAACCCTAGCAGCTTCCAGAACTCATGGAACAAATGGACTTCAAGTTTCAATGGCAAGTTTTATGTTGGGCTTCCTGCCTCAACTGAAGCAGCTGGGAGTGGCTATGTTCCTCCACAACAACTCATAAATCAAGTTTTGCCTTTTGTTAAAAGATCGGCCAAGTATGGAGGAGTCATGCTCTGGGATAGGTTCAATGATCAGAAGACTCAGTACAGCTCCAAAATTAAGGGTAGCGTTTAAAACTTGCTAACTTAAGTAGAACGAAAAGTTTCAGCCTTTTCAGACGGTTCTACTACTAAATAAAGCACGAGCTTAAGCTATTAAATTGATGTGCTAGGAAATTTAATATCACTGAAAACATGTTTTGGATATATATTATTATCAAGTTTACTCTAATTTCATATTCACAGTTTGATACTCCCTCCGATCAGTAATATTATCTCATATGGGTTTGGTTCTATATATAAGCAATAATTTCACTTTATTTAAAAATTATATGCACTTTCCCACTTTTACCCTCAATTAATTACATGTTTTCTTTCATCTTTTTCCTCCATTCATTCCTTCTTCCACTCACCATCTTCATAAACAAAAATATTTTTGGGGAAAAAAGTTATATCCTAAACATTCATTATTTTAACTAATTTTAAGCGTTACTTAGTTTTACGTAATTTGGTATAGTTATTACTTATAAAAAGGATAAGAGTGAGCCATTACTACTTTTTAGCAGTACAAATGGCTTTAGCTACATTATATTTAATTTGCTTGCTGTTCCCATCCCTCATAAATAATGATTCATACATACAGATAAGAGTTACATATTTAGTTGAATCGCTGGAACAAAACAAGCGTAAAAAAAGGGGTAGCATGGAGAGAGTCATGGAGAGCATCTGATGACATAATATCTATCTAAATAAACGCACACAAAATATAGGGATATACACGAATTGAAGCAAATGAGGGCACTGCAAATAGTGAGTATAAATAACAGATCCTCTGGCTTAATCAATCAACAATATGAAGAGAATGAAAGATATATATATATATATATATATATATATATAGGGACACGTTCTTGAAGTAGACGAATTCTATGTTTACAGCCGTGTTGTTGACAACTTTGTCCCCCCCTCCGGTTATAAGAGGTAAAATGTTAATCATACGAAATTAGTATAAAAAACATAGAATCATATATGTCAAAACATTGAAATTTAAAAATAAATAAATGATATCCAACATTTAACAATAATAAATATTATTATTGATATAAAATATTTTAAAATAAATAACTAAAAAATAAAGATCCTTGAACATTGTCCAATCCAATCAATTAATCATATTCGATTTCATTATATTACTTACTTGAATTAAACCAAATGCTCTCCATATTTTGTACACTCCCCATCTCTCATCATTAAAGTTTATGTTTGCTCTCTCTCTCTCTCTCTCTAAAATGTTTATTAGTTCTTGTTCTTCTTCCTAATTTTTTTTATTCAACAAAAAATTTAGTCATCACTCAACATATCAAAATAACAAGTATCATTTAAAAATAATTCATATTTTATATTTATTTCCAATTAAAAATATTTCTAATTATTATGAAAACGTTAGCATAATTTTTTTAATTATTCATTCTAATTAGCATCACAAAATTATTTTCAATTCCGAATTTTATCACTTCTTCACTTTTATTATCTAGATGAAAACGTATATGGGGATGTATTATTTCTTCCTCAGACATTATTTTGTCTAGAGATTCATGTTCCGTATAGAATCCCATCGTATATAATAGAGATACATAATGTAAAATGTCTACTTATGCAGCCGCCTTTCAAATGGGTTGCTTCAATTTGTTCGCTGCAAATTACTGAATTTGTTTTCATTTTTCATTAATTAAATACTGGTTTTTTGTTCAACTAATTTTAATACTATCATAAACATAAGAATCAGTTGACTAATTTGATAAAATTCAAAAAGTTAAATAAATTATTTAATTATATCATATATTAAATGATTTCTTTGGAGTACTAATGTGTATCGTTAAATTATCAATTTATAATTAGAACAAATTATTTTTAAAAGTGATAAATATAAATAATTTAAAGTAATTTATTTATTTATTTTAGTCTCTCCATGTTAGTTAACTAGATCTTGTACTAAAAATTAGAGGTAATATTATATACTTAAAATCAAAATATTAAATACTTCGTTAAGCCTTTTAAGTCTTGTAGATGGGGTTCATCTATCATTAAATAGAGCTTAGGTAATATCTTTTCAATACGCTAGAGAAAATGGGATTTTCTCTTGTACTGGGAGAGTAGTTTTCTCGCCAAAATCTTTTTTGAGAGATTTATTGTGAGGTCCCGAAGTTATTTATGAAAAGATCTCATGGGTTGTCAATGGTAGCTGCTCCACTGGTCAATAGTGCTCATTGACTTGTCATTGAAAACCTCTTGAAACATTTTCATAAATAACTTCCTTCTATATGACCTTACAATAAATTTCCCATCTTTTTAATATTGAGGAATATTTTAGGGGGTAAAACTGTAAAGCTACATACACCCTTTTTTCATCCCACTTTTCCCCACCCTGTATTTTCTCCTCTATTTTATTCACAAAAAGATAAATAATATTGATGTGTTATAAACTAAAGGAAATATAAAAGATGAAGAGAGAATTAGAGAGAAAGATGAATCAATGATTTCTTCACTTAGATGTGCAAAATGTGTGATACAAATGTCATATTTATAGGCTCTCAACCCCAACCAAGAGTCACATAGAATCAATGGTAAATTCAATCCCCATTAGTGTACAAATTGTAACCCTTGAGTAATTGGCATGAAGACCCATAAACACTATTCATAATAGAGGTTATGGATGATGACATGAAAAGCCAAAGGATGAGAGTTTATGGACATCCATAATATATAATATTTTATAACATGATGATAGAAATAACGAGGCCTACAGGTTATAAATGCTGTAAAAAGAGATAGTTTGTCAAAGTCCCACGTTGCTTTGGTGAGAGAAAGATCGTGCGTATATAAGTTATCCCATGGTTGTAGTGTTAAAAGGGTCAAGAAGAATGTGAGCCTCGTATACACAGCAACGAGTCATCGAGACAACCGTAGTTGAAAATTAATGATTAGTTTTATTCTGAAGACTGAAGAGTGCCGCTTCCTAAATATAGAGCGGTTGCAAAATATCTCTCAAGAACACTGCTTTTGGACGTGACTCCAGTATTATTTATGTGTTTTTATTTCGCAACAATTCCAAACAATAATAAATACATATGAAACAAAAAGTATTACCCACATGAAATTGCAACAAGTCATCTTAGAACTTCTCCCAATTGTAACAATTCTTCTCTATTGCTGCCCATTGGTACGCCTCTCCAATTTTCCCTCACCAATTCCGTTTTACATTGCGCGCGCATATATGTATATTATATTACGCAATTTCAATCTTTAGGCTTCCTTAGCATAACACTATTATAAATGTAAAGTGATCTTATATTTTTTATATTGATAGAATTCTCATAAAAGAGATTTTTTTAAAAAAAAATTGATTTTAATAACTCAGGATATAAGGATATTATTACCATTTTGATACGTTTATTTTTACTACTTTAATTTGTGAGGAATATACTGTTCAATATATATTTAAAATAGAATATAAAAAATAATTCGATTTAAATTCAACCTTCATTTTTAATTTGACGGTTTTAATATTTTATTTGAATTATATTCTATTTCATTAATTAAAAAAATGGGTTAAAAATTAAATAAGGGCATTATCCGCCGTCTAAATGTCATGCATTTTCAGTCCTCATTATTTTCTCCCCTTTATCCAAATACAATGAGTTATAATATTATTGCTTCACCTTTTATCCCATGTTGCATGAGACAACATAAGAGGTCAAAAAAGGTCAATCTCATGTGTTTTTCTTCTTGAGCCATTAGATCTCATGGCTGACTAAGAACCCTGGTTCATGAGGTTCAAAATAAGTGTGACTTATTCTTAATATGTTTTGAGAAGAATTTGAACAAAAATTTAGTGGGTTCAAAATTTGCAAATGAATGGTGCAAAATAAATCACATAATACTAATATATATCTAATTTTTGGAAGTCACAGGACGCAGCTGAACCCACTCAATTACACGTATGTCTGCCTATGATCATATCCTTAGGTCGATCTGCTGATAAATCCATAAGGGTATTATGATTAAACTTTGTTCAGAGTCACCACTTTTTTTTTTTAATCCCCACTTGTTCTTGCAACAGCAAGAGTTAGCTGATCATCTCAATATCACTTAAATCTAGTAGGTCTGAAAAAATATTGATATGAAGTTTCAATGCATTGAAGTGACAGTCTTCAAGGAAACCAATTTAACATTACGTGCACATGGGACAACTGATTTTGCAGATTAGTGGCCAGGGGAATATAATCAAGATGATGGTACAAAACCTTCCATGGTTTGTGAAATAATAGTTTATAATGTCCACAATTCACCAATATACACAAAGAAAAGAATTATTGTTTACATACTTCTTATAATGGGCTTGTTTGGCGGAGCGTTAAGAAATGTCAAACGCACGTTCAATAGTGTTTTTCCGCAAAACGAGATAATCTCCTTCATATATTTACCTTGACTTGCATAAAAGTATTTCTTTACCACATTCCCAAACGGACACAATATTGTATAATTAACGACAACTATGACTTCTATGACAAAAAATGAACCACCACAACAAAAAAAGTTCATATGTGACGATTAGTTTTGCTTATTCTTGATGTTGATGGCTTCAAGTGTCAAATATAGACACATTTAGTATTCTCCGTTAATATTGTTGAGTTGAAAGGATTACAAATATGCTTTTTAAATTTAAGGTACTAAATTGAAACTCGATGAAATTTAAAAGATTAAATGTATAGTTAACCAACTTGAAAATAAGTAACAATGATATCGCTAAAAAAATAAATATAGATCCAGAGATTTTCGAATAGGTCAACCTTTCAAATTGCTACTGAATCCATGGTCAGGCAAGAGATAATAATATCTAAACATTTTTGAAAGACTGTGTGTGTTTGGGAGCTCCGTTGGGAAAATGGATTTTGCAGATTTCGAGGTATTTTGGGAATTTTGAGATGGTTTTACGGATTTTTAGATGGTTTTTATGGATTTCGAGATGGTTTTTACAGATTTCAAGATGATTTTATCTTGGCTTACGTGCACCGTTTGGGAAAATGGCTTCCCAAACAGGCACACTATCATCAATAATATTTCTTAAAAATTATTAGACTATCATATAAATTAAAATTAGACCTCTTCAAGAATAAACTATCTCATACATTAATAATCTTTCAAATTTATGTTATAGAAACTATTTTAACACCCTGCACGAGTCTATATCTAGTAGTTTAATGTTTGCAAGGAGAAGGTTATGAATATAATAATTTTTTATTGCACTGATAATGGATAAATTTCAGAGAGAATTACTCTTTTGGTCCATGAAGTTTTTAGTCAATTGTAAATTAGTCATTATATTTTGATTCAATGCAACTCAATTTTTATAATTTGACTTGGTTATAATTTAACTCCCGAATTTTAATTCACTATAACATAATTCCTATAATTTTAATTATTTTATAATTTACTCATTGTATTTCAGAAAAATGAAATTTTGTATTTAATAAAGCCAATGAATAAATTATAAAATGGTTAAAAATATTAGAATTAAGTTGTAATGAGTCAAAATTTAACAACTAATTTACAACAAAGTTAAAACTAGGAGAATTGTCGAGTCAAAGTAGAGTGATTTACAAATGAGTTAATGGTGCGGGGAAAAGATAAATTTTTCCTCAATATTTTTATTATTTTATTTTTAGTTATTTTTATATGTTTTGATAATTTATATATGGCTGAGTCGATATTCACATTAATCATGATTTATTATAAAATGAGAGTTTAAGAGTAGAAGAAGAGAATAGTATAAGAAGAAATTGAGAGACGAAGCAATGGAGCATATCTAAATTAATTACATGTGTATTCCATGTACATCCAACCCTTTGTGTTACAACTCTATTCTATTTATAGGCACTAAACCCTTCTAATAGTTACAATGCTATAAACATAAGAATTAACCCACATTATAATACAACATAATAATACAACAATGCTATAAACATAGTCTTTATGGCATTAAGTATGGGGAATCATAAGGAGTTGAAGGTTATGGAATTTGACATTTAGAGGGAGAGAATCCTAAGAGAAATTCAAAGAGTTTTATGAATATCCACACTTATATAATTTCATAACACTCCCCCTTGGATGTCCATAAACAAATGTTGTGCCTTATTAACACCTTGCTAGGAAAAACCCAATGGGACAAAAATTAAACCTAGTGAAGGAAAAAGAGTACACAATATATATTGAAACTGTCTTGTTAAAAACTTTACCAGGAAAATCCAGTGGGATAAAACCTTAGTTAAGGAAAAAAATTACAACAAGATCTTTTCTCCCCCTGAAAATGGTATCACTTTTATTTCTTCTCATGATAACATTGTCACTTTTACTCCCCTTGATAAGAACACCACTCTATATCTTTTTATCTCGATAGAGTATACTGAACTCTCGATAATTAGATAATCTCCAATGCCTTTTAGAGCATATATTCCTTTTAGCTGAATTATGCATGGCACATTGTCATCATATAATATCTTTAAAACATATTCATCAAGTCTCCAGTATCTCTTCTGGAAACGCTAAATCATTACGCTAAATCTCAGTTTCACTATCCATTTGTATACCTGCAGAAATCTAATTTTTATAATAAAAATATAACACAAATATCAACAAATCATGTGAATTAACATGGAATAGATATAAGGAACTTCTATTCCATTAAATTCAATTTTTTAATGAAAATATCAAAGCAAAAATCATGACTTTCGAAATAAGGTGCCACATATACTATTTTTTAATATCATTTTGAATAATGTATATATGCTCAAATTATTTTAGTCCATATAGCATTTTCTATAGATAATGATTTTCTTAAATATGTTTTTGACATGTTAGAACCTTCAAGGATTTTTGTCTAAATTTCACATTCACTGAGTCATATGTTTAGGCTATAATAATATCCAATAGAAGCATATTTTGTGTTTATATCCTTCCAAACTAGAAATTATTTTTCATCCATAAAAAAATAATATACCTCATCATGATCATCATACCATCGTGAAAACCTTTGTTCTCACATAAATATTCATATAACAACTTTATATTTCATGCATTTGGATTTACTGGTCCATAATTTTCAGATATAGAAATGATGCAATTATATTTTATTGCATATGTTCCTTTTTCCCTTTCTGTTAGCCAATCATCATTCTGTCAACCTTTTATGATAGATTCATATATACGATCCCCATTTGATCACATGATATTATCATCAAAACCGTTGTCGACAACTTTATCCTTTTCGATACGGTCCCATTTTTCTCATTACGATATAACTTATCAAAATCTCAATATATATTACTTTTCAGGTACCTAAACCTTTCTTGAGGTTTTAGTTATGTCTTGGCATTTTCTAGAGTGTCAGCCTCCTCAATATAATCATTTTAATGATATACTCCTTTATATCCAAAGTATAATATTTGGAACCGATTGATTTATCATGCTTCAGGTATATCTTATTTCATTTATATTTATTGGAGCATTTGCAGCTGGAATATGAAATTTAATTATACTCATTCAGATCAATAATAACATCTGGAAAATATTTTTACAATATTTTCTGAATGCAATATTCGATGAACTTCTTGTTCATCCTGTTATATTTGAGGATCTATATTTGATAGTAATAATGCATTCATTGCATTTTCTTTTCCAGCTACTCAATTTCTCCCTTTTATATGGAAAAACTTTGTCAAATGACAATTAACTAATAATGCAGTACAAGTCTCATAAACCCATTTGCTCCCTTTTGAAACACAATTATGTTTCATTTAGAGACAAATAAGGAGGAGAATCTTGCTCAACATTTATCTCAACTTTCTATCTATGTACAATATTGTGGATCAATCAGAATAAACATTGCACATTCAAACATTTAAGATGAAAATATTTGTCTCATGACCAAAAGCCAATTTCGCTGGGAGAATTCTGTTGATGTGCACAAGTGTTACAATATATTAAGTCAGATATGCCAACACTGAAATGAAAATCTTGCTCTCATAAGTATTGATCAAAATATATATGGAAGCTTTAATAAATGATTATGGATCTTATAATCTGGAAATTGTGCACTTTTGAACAAAATGATTTATTCAAACAATCTTGCAAACTTCAGGCTGAAGCTAATAATCATACATGTAACATATTATATATGCATCTATCAAACTTATTGAATACTTGTATGGTTTATATGCTTTTCGAATGAGCCCATATAAATTAATATATTTCCATAAATGTAGCGATCAATTTCAAATCATAATCAATGATCTTCTCATGATATATATTCTATTAAGAACAAGCATCACATAATAACATTTGAATTATATATAATATGATGTTTGTTCATGAAGAATCCCATTGCTCTTCAACAGATGTTAATACATAATTTTTGACATCATATTGCATATTATATATGACTTGGATGATTAAACAAGTCATGCCAATAATAAATTTGTCTAGTTCAATAAACTTTTGGTTTGCTGTAACAATTTTTCAATTCTCATAACATATTGATTTAAAATCTCAATATGACATTTAACATGACATCCATTTTAGGAGATCAAAAGGCTTAACAATCTATCTCTCATAAATATAAATATATACAAAATTAGCTCACACTTGTATTCTAATG
The DNA here is from genome assembly GCA_025593235.1 of Vachellia pachyceras. Lineage (NCBI taxonomy): Eukaryota > Viridiplantae > Streptophyta > Magnoliopsida > Fabales > Fabaceae > Vachellia > Vachellia pachyceras. The sequence goes on from JANTPZ010027065.1 coordinate 8,986, forward strand.
ATCTCTCCCTCAAGTGTGAGTCATATGAACATGATTTTCTTATTCAATGCATTTCACTTGAAAGTCTTTGTACTTCATAATTCCCAAACAATTTTGAATTTCAATTCAATTGGGATATCATCTTTAGACTTTTGAATGAAGCAAAACTCTAATATAGATTTATGAGCCATAATTTTCATTATCAATTCTTTTTTCACCCATAAATTGAAAATTTATATTAGTTCTTCAGAAATTAAACTAGTTCTTCATGAACTATATCAATTTTGTAACATATAGTTCTTCAGGAACTATATTACTTTTATAGGGGATAGTTCTTCAGGAACTAACATATATTATTATATAACAATATAAATTTCATGGTTATTTATGGTTTTATAACCAACCAATTTAACTTTTTCCAATGGATTGATATGTATTTTTCTATATGAACATTAAGCCTTTAGGGCTTTGATATTTGTAGCAATTTAATTATTCAAATGGCACAATTTTTTCTTGCCATTTACTAGTACTCATAATGTTCTTCCGTAAAATAACTATTATAATAGTGATGTGACTTCAGACTATCCAATCACAATTATAGAAATACCTAGGCTGTTGACAGTTAAATTAAAAATATACTATAATGAAATAAATTCAGTAAATTTAAATTTGTAATTGAATATAAACAATAATACAAATACATTGTATAATTATATATAGAGGGAGCATGTGTCAGTAATATAAATAAATATAAATGAAACAATAAATAAGTATAAATGTAGCAGGATAAATATCACAAGAAAATACATCATTGGTAGAGCCTTGAGGTGATAACGTATTATAAAATGAGAGTTTAAGAGTAGAAGAATAAATTGAGAGAGGCGGCAATGGAGCATATCTAAATTACATGTGTATCCCATGTGCATTCAACACTTTGTATTACAACTCTATTATATTTATATGCAGTAAATCCTTCTAATAGTTACAATGCTATAAACATAAGAATTAACCCAAATAATGATACAATATAAAAGTATTGGAGGTTATAGTCTTTATGGCATTAAGCATGAGAAATCATAAAGAGTTGGAGGTTATGAAATTTGACACTTAGAGGGGAGAATCTTAAAAAGAATGTAAAGAGTTTTTCATAACATGATTAACATAGAAAAGATCCAATTAGGGGTAATTTAAGGCCGCGGATGGCAGCGGACCAAAAGGGGAAAGGAGAGGGGCCGAACGCATTCCGCCGTCTCTCTTGCAGGATAACATTATCATTTAGATGCAGTAAAACCCTTGACAAACCCTAATCTGATCTCTATCTGGACAAATGGATTATTCTACATACCAACAGCATCAGCAACAACAGGAACAAGGCTATGACTTATCTCAAAATCAAGCCTGTGATCAATCTTCTCAATCCTATTACGGCTACAATCAACAATATGACCAGCAATACGCATACTATGCCAATCAAGATCAAGGAAATCCGTATGCCCACCTGCAATACCAGCAAGAACCCACCTCCATTCACCCTCCTGGGGT
>JANTPZ010027066.1:0-15259 GCA_025593235.1 Vachellia pachyceras
ATTGTGTGTGTAATGGCGTGAATTGCCATGTCCCTGTCATTGTTATTTATAGAGCACTTGTGTACAGCGGTTGTTATCACGTAATACAAAGTGGAACATAAAAGTAGGATCTGAGATGCAAAGATGCAGGATCCACAAACTGACAGGCGACGTGCGTGCTTGACTCAGTCAGCTTCTTAACCATTTGTGGGCTGGAGTTGTTTGGGCTTCAGTTTGGGCCTTACATTCTTAACTGAATTGAAAAACCATTATAATGTTTTGAAAAACATGCTATATCAACCAACAAGCGTTGCCTGAGGTGGTAAGATGCATTTAAAGAGGAGAATACAAGTTCAAATTCATAGAAGCGCATTAGTCAAAAGAGGCGAAAACATTTACGCCCTAAGGATAGGAAGGGATTAGCCCCTTGGCAAATTACCAAAATCAAACGTGCCATATTAACTAAATGAACATGTTTAATCTAATTAAATTCGGTAAATAATTTCTACATATACGACTGAGGGGGGCGTGTGTGTGTATATATATATCTGTGTATAATTACCTGCTTCAAAGAGATGGGAAAGACGAGTCGTCCAGATAGCTCAGGGGACTCAACATTCTCCTTTATGATTGCTCTCCATGACTTGCAAACTGAAGCACAAGAGACAATAACACGAGCAGGCCAAAATGTTTCAGTCTCTTCCGCTCTCTTTATTATGTCCCAAAGCAAGTCTTGAGGCAGATCCTCCCATCGTTTTCTTCCTTCTTCATCATCAACTACACCAAATCTTAATGACGTCATCATCATCATGATGATTATGTTGTTGTTTCACCCAACATAATTCATCCTATTTACAACCCTGCACCACAAAAAAAAACGAACAGATCACATATGAATGTTGGTCTATTTGGAGTTATACGTCAACATATATATGAACTTAATCGATACCATATCTTATCAAGATCTCAGCAAAATCAAATATAATCTAGTAAAGTTTAATCATAATATCACATATTTGAACTTCTAAGATAAACAGAATATGAGATAAAATATAATATCTATATTAAATCATATTTAACTTCCTTCAATCTGTGACTTTAATTAATTAACCAGGCAATTTTTTTCCTCTCCAGGATTCTTTTTGTAAATAAGAGTCTTTTTGGTACGAGGGAGGAGACGGGATGGAAAATGAGCTGAGGGGAAAATTTAGTAGGATTTGAAAAAAAAAAAAATTAGAGAAGCCAAGTTAAATTTTTTTAATTATTTTTTTTTACTTTTTTTTATCTTGCACCCCGTCCTTGTTAAAATTTTATAATCCCACATCTTCAATTTATTTTTGAAATTTAACTCTAAAAAATTTTCTCTCCCCTTCCCTCCACTTCAAATCTCTTGTACCAATGAATACTTTCTTTTGTCATTCTTCAACCAGCTGAAAGACCTCACGCACCCATCACACCGTAAGGTTGAACAGACAACCTGTACATAACTCACGAGTGGACAAAACACCAGCCATGGCTACGCAAACATATATATATATATATATATATGAGTTCAAGGGACAGCTGTGTTCAATCATATACACATATAGAAGACAGTGAGATGTATATATAGTTTGTACTTCATTTTCAAACACTTAATTATCTGTGCTTCTCAAACCGAGGAATGCGGAAGGTAAATAGCAATAAATGTAATATGAAGTTTGTAGCTTGAAGCTCTAATTAATTAAGAATGCGATGCGACGGAAAAGAAATGCAGATCTTAAACCTTATAAGATGAAAAGTAACCGGTTTACCTGCAGAATTGAAAGGAAGAGATCACATCAATCATACCAAAACATTCCAGAAATATGGAAAGATAAGATCTTTATCTATTCACCATTAATCTTTGATCTCAGAAACTTATCTGGTTGACAGAATCAATTGTAAGTGTGAACTTGTGCTATTCTGGGGGTTTGTTAGTTGTTATGATTTAAGTTACCAAATCTTTAGGAATCTCGTTAGCTTTTTGTTAGTTCCTAATTGGTCTCCATTTGAATAATTCGAATGATAAAAGTTTGCTTGTTTCCAAATCTTTACCGAATACTAAATGCTTACTATTTAATTATAATTTCAATATTTTGAGAATTATTTTCTTTAAAATTTTATTTCATAATTCATATTTCTTTGGTGGGAATTTTAATATTGATCCGAATTAAAGGGTTTTATTGATTTATTTATTTCAATTTCACATTTAAATATTTTTATTGGAATGTCAAATATTGAAGCTATCTATTTTTCCATATTGACTTTCTGGGAAATTTAATATCGATCCAAGTTAAATGGTTTTATTTTTTTTATTTCCAAAGATTTTTAGTGGAATGTCAAATATCAAAGCAATTTTACTGTGTAATATGAATTATTTATCTTTTACCGACAACTAAGACTATTTATTATGTGAATATAATGCCTTTTCAGATATTTTCAAGGAGACACATTATTATTTTCCTCTCGGAGTATGTTTCTCCACATATAAATAACTCTTTTTTTTAATGATAAGGAAAAGACGAAAACAGACAAAACTACTAAATAGCTCTTTTATCGAAGGCAAAAGAAAGTATTCATCATTTTCCAATTAAAGCAATCAATAAGATCTACAAAATGATGATTATTTAAGTAATTCTAAACGCAAAACGTATTCTATGTTTTCTTTCTTTAAGCTTAAACATGATTTTTAGATTGTCAAAAAAAAATAATTATTTTTAAAATTTTAATGAAAAACATAACTAATCTTGTGATTTGCTGGCTACAAACTTACCGTCATCCAAAATATTTTTTTCTTGTAGTAAAGTGTAAATTTATCTAGAAGTTTTTATTTAGAAGTGTTAGGTATCCTAAATTCTTTTGGGGTCAATAACACCTCAAAAGTTTTCAAATTGTAGTAATATCATCCCACTGATATCCAAATCAAATTTGATCATTATTGGTTGACCAATCCGACTCCACTCTTCATTAGGGATTCTGGGTCATGAATGACTTGTCTGTTTCCATGATTTATTGTATGTTTGTTTAGATTAATAGTATGAACTATTTTTTTAATGTAATCTACCGTCTATAAATAAGAATGTGAAAAAATTTGTCTTGATTTATGTGAATATGTTTTTTCAATATCATCACAGAGACACAAACAAGTGAGTATCCTCTTTTTGTAAAGGCCTTCTGGAAGGTGCCATTCATTTCTTAAAGTAGTTTTCCCCATTCCTCTTTTATCAAGTTGTTATTTTGGTGCGATCGTATGATGTATTGCCATCAAGGTTATCAAATCCGGATCGGTGACTGAACTGAACAGTGGGTTAAAGATCAGTGGGTCAGATCGGAGTCAAACCGGGGGGTCAGACCGGTGAGAAATTAAAAAATTAAAAAAATAATAAAACTCCAAATAAAAATAGTAAACACAATTACTAACAATTCATAAACTAATCATCTACTTTAGAAGCACATCCTTTACTAACAATTCATAAACTAATCATTACTAACAATTCATAAACTAATCATAAACTAATCATCCAACATACTTTACAATTTCAAAAGCACATTCTTACAAAATATCAAAATATATTTATATGATAACAAAATATTTCCCTTGTAACTCTTTAACATCTAGACTAATAATCATCAACTCCAAAATTAGCATTAACATCATTTAAATCCGTAGGTATTGAGACATTAGGAGGTGAAGCTGCAGGAGAAAAACCAAAGGAACTAGGAACAATATCATCATCATTCAAAGATGAGGGGCCAGCAATATGTATATCTGCCGCACCTATATATGTAAAGTAAATTAAAAGTTAAAATGTGGTTAAGTAAATTCATAAAGTAAAAAATGTAACTAATCTTGATTAGTACAAAACAATCAAACATAATTATAAACCTCCATAATCCCTTGCAATTTGATCAAGTTCAACATCTGCCTCTTGTGGGTTATCAAATTCAGGTGTTGAATCTTCTTCAACCACACAATGATCCAATTGATCAATTGATTCATAATCAATTGGATCATATATTTCATTCATCTTTTTCAATGTATTCCTGTAACAACAAAATAAAAGAATATAATCAATAATGAAATATATTTATTAAAATTATAAAAGCATCCATAAGTTAATTATATATTACCTATACTTTAATCTTATATTGTAGTTTGTGAAAACCAAATCATTAAGTCGTTCATGCTCTAATCTATTTCTTCTCTTAGTGTGGATACGCTCAAATAAACTCCAATTTCTTTTACACCCAGAAGAGGAAGAAGTTTGGCTTAAGATACGTATAGCAATTTGCTGCAACTTCGGCACTGAACCCCCATAATATAACCATCACTCATCGTATAATAAAGTAAACAACATTTAGTTCATATTTAAATATGTATTGATATGAAAATTCAAAAACCAAATTAAATGTACTCACAAGGCACAAGTTTTTGTGCAGCCTTATTACATGAAACTCTTTCAAATTATTCCTTACGATCATGGTAGATAGTAAGATGCTGAATCATTACAATATAGTGGTCCATGTCTTCAGGTGAGTTAGATTCAAACACATCAATCACCGATTGCAATAATCTATGCTTTCTCACAAAGTCTTGGCTATACAAGAATGCGGGATTTAACATATACGCTGCTGCGTGAAGTTGATTCTTCAAATGCTTATCCCAACGAGATTGAATGATGTTTGTGTAGGGCCTGTACAACTCCTTTTTCCTTTCAAATGTGTCCTTTATTGCATTTTTTGCTCTTTGCATACCTTCATAAACATAAGGCATTGAAGGTTTATCATTCGAATCAACAATTCTCAACAGTCTTATTAAGGGAGACACGATTTTCACAACTTGATAACAATTGTTCCAAAATCGGTTGTCTAGTATAATTGCACTAAATGTTTTTCCAGCTTCAGTACTTGTTAATTTATGATGAATAAAATGATTATCAATGACCAAAGCTTGTAAATCATGCTTGTGCAAATATATACTATGTAGAGTGATGAATGTGGTGGCAAATCTTGTAGCACCAGGGTGCACAATTTCCTTCCAACAAGGTCTTTTCCTTAGCCAAGACAAGAATATCATATGATTATATGCAAATATTGTAATTTTCAATGCCTTTTTTGCAAGTTCAGATACAAGAGGCATGGAAGCAATTTCTCTTAAAATAAGATTTAAACAATGAGCTGCACAAGGAGACCAATAAATAGTTTTATATCTATCCTTGATCAATCTTCCACATGCCACATAATTTGCAGCATTGTCAGTGACCACATGCACTATATTTTTTGGACCAACCCACTTAATAACTTCACTGAATAATGAGAATAAAGTGTTGGCATCTTTAACCAAATCTGAAGCATCAATTGATTTCACCAACACCATGCCATGCATTGAATAGATTAAGAAATTAATTAAAGTTCGTTGTCTCACATCAGTCCAACCTTCAGCTATAAGAGTGCATCCATTTTCTTTCCATTTAGCATGATGACTATCAATTAATAACTGACATTCTTTTTTACAATCTCTCAACCAGCTAATCCTATATTCATGAAAACTAGGAACCTTCAAACTAGGACCAATTGCAATAGCATCATCAATAGCTTTTTGAAACAAAGGGCATCTCAAGGCATTAAATGGAATGCAATTCACAAAAGCCCATTTAGCAAAAACCATCTTGGCATTATGTATTGCTTCTTGACTAGCCCATGCACTCTTAATACTTGGTTGTGAACCAGGGGTTATTATATGTGCAAAATAATTGTCAACCCTTGCAGCCCAAATGTTTTCCTCTTTGATGCAATTGATTCTTCAGTTTCTTTATCTTTACTAGTCCCTTCTAGTAGGCTTTTTCTTTGCACCCTCTATCAAAGATTCTTTCATTCTAGTACGTACGTCATGAGGGACATTTTTGCAAGAACTCACTTGACCACTCACCCCAGCTAAATGTTGTTTCAACCTATTTATCCCACCTCCTCTATAACTTGAAGAACATAATAAGCATGTAAACACATTTACTTTCTCCTCCTTTTTAATAGAAACATACTACCAAGCAGGATCAGATTTTTTCACACTCCCTGATGATGATGATTCTGGTAAGCTACTGTTAGTAGGAGGATTGTGAGGTTCAGTAGGATTTTCGGTTGCTTGAGCCTCCATTATAAATAGACAACAGTGACAATCAAACCAGAAACTACAAAGAAAGAAAGAACAAACAAACGATCAATAATACATTCAATAGACAACAATCACTACACAAACCAAGAGAACAAAACAACAAAAGAACAAACCACATTATAAAACATAAATGAAAAGAAGAACCAGAAAAAGAAGTTTGGATGGAGAAACAGTAACGAAAAAGAAAGTTTGGATGGTAAAGAGAAAGATGAGAATTAAAGGTGAGAGAAAACAAAAAGAACATGTACTTGCCCTGTAAATACTAAATACATGCAATTACCATTTGAAGGATCTATTAACTTATGCACACCAAGCTTAAAAATAGTCCCACTTCGAATTAATTAGTACATAGATTATGGTTTGCAACAGAAACATTTAACTACTATTGGTCAATGCAAATTTAAACTAAGGATGAACTTGAATTTGATTTAATATGCAGCATCAGCATCTCATCACTTGAGATTTCAGACTTCATCTTGAGCCAAAAGATTCAATGATTCAGAGACAACAAATTTAGCTGACAGGAAACGGTTTAGTTGGGATAACACGTTCGAAGGAAAACTTGTACTCAAGTGGCACCTAAATTAATGCTATTTTCATCGCACAGATGTTCAGTTTTGGTTCAATTTTTTGCCACAACCATTTTGAAAATGCACAAACCACAACCAATGATCAACAATGGAAACTACAAAGAACAAACCACAATAACACCAAAAAACAGAGTCTCGGACCAACCATAACCATTTTGAAAATGAACACAATAATCAAACAAACTATAGCATAAAATTGAAAAAGAAGTTAAGGAATACTTAAAATAAACCAGACCTCACAGCCTCAGACGGTCAGACCAATAACTAAAACCCAACCTATTCAACGGATAAGGTGACGGAATCTCAACGATGTTCAACGGCGATGCAAATGGCGAAGCTCAGAGAAAGAAAATGAAGCAAAATGCTTTTATCGCAACGTCTTGAGGTAGAGAAGATGGAAACCCAATGAAAATGGTTGAAAAGTGAAGACCCAAGAAGCCAGAGTACCAGAGCCAGACAAAATCGTGAGGTAGGGAAAGAAACTTATTCTTTTAGGGCCAAAATCAAAGGGGATAATGGTGTCGTAAGAAGGTAGAGGAGAAGAAGATTAAGGTGAAAAGGATGTCACCAGAGGAGGGGGTGGAGGAGTTGCAACGGCCGGAGGCGCAATCGCGCGGGAAACTAGACGGCACGACGTAGAGAGAAAGACGGGACTCGGGAGGAGAGTTGTGGTGGTGGGACAGTGGGTGAAGTCTGTTTTTGACTTTTTTCAAACTTTCTGATCATCTCATCTGTTTTTCTTTTTTTAAAAAAAATTAAAAGGGTGAAATGACGTTGTTTTATTGCTAGAAAAATATAAAAAAATTAACCAGGGCAGCTCGCCCAACCCTACGAGTTGCCCGGGTTAACCCCGAGTTGTACCGGGTCAATCCGGGTCAGATCGAGTTGACTCAGCCCGGGGTTACTTGTTGAACTGGATCGGATCAGCGGCCGATTCGTCGGTTTCCGGTTTGAACCGACCGGTCTGGTCCAGTTTTAATTACATTGATTGCCATCCCCATCTTCTGACCATTCAGTTCTTGGTTTTAGAACCAAAGAATTTTAGGGCTTGTTTGGAAGCTATTTTGAAAATAGCTTTTACAGATTTCGAGGTAAAACCTAGGCTTTGGAGAATATATTTTGGAAAATAGCTTTTACAGATTTAAGCAAAACCTAGGTTTTGAAAAGTTATTTATGTTTGGGAAGTTATTAGCTTTTACGGATTCCGACGCAAAAAAGTGGATAGAAAAGAGAATGAATAAAAAGTAGGAAAGATGAATGAGAAGAAAGAAGGTAGGAAAGATGAATGAGAAGAATGAAGGTAGGAAAAAGGAAAGAGAAAGAAAGAAAAAATAGGAAAAAGGAAAGAGAAAGAAGGAAAAAGTAGTAAAGAGAAAATCTAGGTTTCAAAAGCGAGGTTTTGTAATCAAAATAGCTTTTCAAAAAAATTTTTATACTTGGACAAACCTATGTTTTGGGTCAAAACCTAGATTTTAAAACCAAACCTAGGTTTCAGGAAGTGATGGCAAACAAACCCTTAATCTGTTAAAGTTTCTCATTAAGCTCCTTTTTAAGTTGTATCTCCAATTCCTTTTGTACCTCTTCTGGGCACACTTTTGGATACCAACAAATCCTATCATCAATTCTCTCTTCTCTATAGCACAATATGCTTGAATTGCTAGTATCCTAATCATCAAAGCTTCAACTTGGTGGGCCTTTGTTCCTCTGGTGCATGACTACATGCCATGCATCAATAATTCCTTCCCTCTCTTCTCTCAACAAATTATTTTTTTTCCTGCTTAACATATGGATTATCTAACTGAAAATAATCCCATGTTAAGCATAGTTAGGCATTAAATATGGGTATGCCTCTTAAGTCATATTGAGGATTTAAACCTTGATATATATTGTGAGAGACTAATCATTTCTACTAGATCAAACTTTTAAAATCTTCATGCTTTAACCAAACAACTTCATAACACAACAATCTCTCTAAATTGCTGCCCTTTTCCCCTAAGCACATGTATAATTCATTATCTCTATAGGAAAAAATCTTGTTCAAGACATTATTAGATACTAAACGTGATCACTTTTTCGTGGGGATTAAAACATTGATTCATGATGTTATCACTAAGAAGTGAGATGAATGAAAAGTGGATGATTTGGGCTAAAACTTCCACCCAAGAAACGAAAAATTGAATTGGACCAGTCAGAAAGTGCCAAATCGGTCTTGGGTCTAGTCTGGTTCACCTTTTAAACTGGTGGAGTATGTGATCTGGTTACTAATATGAATGAATTTAATAATACTTTTGGTTATCAATGGTTACTAATTAAAGTGATTGAAGGATTGTAATCTGAAGGATAAATATATTTTCATTTTGTTATTGTTATTATTAAACTATTATATTATATAGTTACATATATTTTGAAATTAGTAATAATTAAAGTTGTTATATTTTTATTATAAAAAAGTTGTTATATTTTAATGTTGTCAATTAATGCTATTATTTTAATATAGTTGGGCTGGCTCAAATATGATTTATTAACCATTGAACCACTGCGTTGACCAGTTCAGTGTCCGATCCAGTATTTTGAACCTTACTTTTATGATGCTTTTTTTTGGCATCTTACCAACGCTTTACTTAGGGTAGTACTGGGAACCCGTGGGCTCGCCTGCGCGGGTTGGCGGGCCAGCCCGCCAAGTGGCGGGTTGGGATTTCCCAACCCGCCATAGCTGGCCCGCCAACCCGTCAACTTTTAATTTTTTATAAAAAATAAAAAATAAATTCTTTTTTCTTTTTTTACCCAATTTTTTTCTATAAGATTGTATATTTATGATATTCTCTTTCAAATTCTATGAATAAGTGTTCAATAATTTCCTAAAAATAGAATTTAATATTACTTTTTCCTTTGTAAAAAAATATTGGGATTAAAAAAGTAAAAAAATACATAAAACCTATTTTTTTTAAAAAAATAAAAAAGCGGGTTAGGCGGGTCAGGTTCAAGGTGGCGGGATGAAATCAACCCGCCACCTTGGCGGGCTGGCTTTTGCCAGCCCGCAGCCCGCCACTTTTGGCAGGCGCGGGCCCAACCTGCATTACCGGTACTAACTTAGGGCTCGTTTAGGAAAACGATGGAAAAATGCTTTTACGCAAATTAAGGTAAGTAGGTAAATGAGTTTTATCTCGATTTGTGTGCAACGTTGTGGAAACGTGAGTATGTTTGGGAATGCGATAAAGAAATACTTTTACGCAAGTCAAGGTAAATATGTGATGGAGATTATCTCATTTTACGAAAAAATATTATTAAACGTGTTTTTGAGTTGATCGTAATCATTCCCAAAATAGGTCAGAAAAAAGCTTTCCGCACTTAAACAGATTTCTCAGTGGGGCATTACATAAGGCTTGATCCAATTCTCATGCCTTTTACATGAAATAAGTTGACTAATATACCAAAAAAAACCAAAAGACAAATAATTTTGTGCCAAGCCAAGTGTCAAAGTCCTACATCGAAGAGGCTCGGGAGGGTGCTGGGCTATATAAGCGGGCGCGCTGCACGCCCTCATGAGAGCTCTTATGTGGAGAAAGGGTAATGAATCCTTTCCTCCGTGGGGCCGGTCCAAGGTGGATGGACACGGTGGCGTGGTGGGGTTTGCCAAGTGGATTGCTGCGCACTCCTCTGAGAGCTCTTTTGGGGGAGAGAGTAATGGCCCCATGACAAGTGGTATCAGAGCCAACCCTGAGCCTTTGGTCTCTGGTGGACCTTCCGGACGTCGATGAGGTTGCCGGTGAGCCCCGCGGTGAGGTCGCTCGCGGATTGGCTGGGGGAGAATGTCAAAGTTCCACATCGGAGAGGCTCTGGAGGGTGCTGGACTATATAAGTGGGCGCGCTGCACGTTCTCATGAGAGCTCTTATGTGGAGAAAGGGTAATGGATCCTTTCCTTCGTGGGGCCGGTCTAAGGTGTATGGACACGGTGGCGTGGTAGGGTTTTCCACGTGGATCGCTGTGCACTCCTTTAAAAGCATTTTTGGGGGAGAGAGTAATGGTCCTGTGACACAAGGTAAAAGAACATTCGTTACGCCAGACGGAATTAAAATTGTTTAATGCAAAAAAAAATTTCCGTTCGTAAAATTCCATGATGCATAACATTTCTTCGATCCATGATGCCTTAGTTGGTTCAAGAGTTTGACTAATAGCAGCAGCTAGCCAGTCATTTTTCTTTCTTCGGTATTCTTCCATCTTTCTTCCTTTTATTGGAAGAATCCGCTGAACTTGTGGTTTTGGCCTCTGTCGTTTTCCATAAGTCGAGAGAGGATTAGCGTATCGACCATATAGAAACGACGCTAGTACCTCGTAATTCTCGTGATCTTGTAGTGTTTAAGATTTGGGCTCTTCGCTATTCCTCTTTTTTTTTTTTTTTTACTTTCCGAACGGACTCAGCTTGTGTGATTCTTGGTTCATTTTTTGTTAGCAGGTTTTTTTTTTTTTTGAATTCTGGGTTTTTGTGAGATCGGATGGAGGAAAGGAAGCAATCTCGTTACGTGAAACTCTCTAAAGATCAGGCGCCTCTCCAGGATATTCAACCCGGCGAACTTAATCAGCCAATTGAGGTTCCTCAGGTTTGACTTATTTGGACTTGCTCTGAAATAAATTGCAGTGGGAGTCTGGCCCTGGATCTGTTTTGTTGTTGACATCTTATGATTGTGCTATGTGTTTTGATTCGGGTAGTAATGTTGAAGAGTTTGATTTCACGCCTTTTTACGAATTGAAATAATTGCTGTATGATTTAATTTTAGGATTATATCTAAGGTCCAATGTGTGCTTGTTTGGTGAGAAAACCTTCTTGAAGAGTTTCCGATTGCATTATGAGGCTATGTTGTTTTATGAAGGAAAGAAAGAAACAGTGATTATACGATGTTTTTTGTAATTCTAGATTGATCGGGGCTGTCGAAATGGCAATGCGGCTAATGAGTTTAAGCTACTATGTGTAGACTCGTTTGCACTCCTCTTACATGAAGAAGCCACTTGATTTTGAGGCCGGGATTGGGCAATGACTAACCAATCCTCACTACCTTCTGATGAAATTTGTTTTATTTATAAGATATAGGGTGGCCTTTGCCGCATTATAGGCTGTTTGTTCTAAAACGCTCTATCAAGATGGAAGAATAAGTTAGAATGAAATGGACAATACTTCTGCTTCTTATGCATTTGACATGGCCATGCTTGTATGTGTTTAAGTACTGAAAGTTTTGGGATATCGTTGTATTTTAACTTCATAATTAGAAATATTGCATATTTATGGAGTTGACAAATCAAACCTGGTAATCACACACTTCTATAACCATTGGATCTTATAATTGGAGACAGTAAGGCCTGTCTTGTCTAAGAAGGATGCTTCTTTAATCCATTGCTACTGCAAAAGACAAACGAAGAAAAGTCAGACTGAAAAAAAAAGCTGGGATGTGATAATAATGTGTCTTCGCTTCTGTTTTGTGTAGAACATTTTGAGGTTTAAGGTATCATGTCTCTTTTATCATTGGGACTTAACCTGAATTTGTTTCATTGGCATTGGAAGAAAGGCATAAATCAATGTACTAAGTTAAAGAAAGGCATAAATCAATGTAGTAAGTTAATTTCTATGAGATAGTTTAAAAGTTTGAAGTTGCAAAGTTGATAGATCTGGGAATGTAGAGTGATACAACTATTGCTCTTATTTTCAGCTTTCTGTTGGTATTGATTAATTATTAGGATATAACTTTTCCATGGTGGAGTCCCTCAGCCTAGGGGTTTGAATTAGATGCTAATGCTTATTTAGCTATGATCTTGATACAACATGAGGTGATGGTGGTCACAACTTAAAAGATTCATTAATAGTAGGAAAGGAAACAATGGCTGCTGATATCATATGTGCTTGCAGGAATCAGATATGTTATACTCATTCAAAATAAATGAAGTTCAAGGAATAGTTTTCATGAGTGAGACGATCAAATATTAAACTTTCTGACAAATGCTGCATGTTCTTAATGTTGGCTGACAAATATGTGATAAATTTTTTCTTTCTCTCAACTTTTCAGTTGAATGTTCGCAAATGCCATGAATGTGGACAAGAGCTTCCTGAAAGCTACTCACCGCCTGCAGATGAACCTTGGACAACTGGGATCTTTGGATGTGCTGAAGATAGGGAAAGTTGTAAGTTAATTGTTGATCACTCCCTCATGTTATTAATTGACAGTTGAGACCAATAGTCATTTGTTAATAATACAATATTCAAGATGGGTTAGGCTCTTGGGGCAAGCCCTTTCAATGCTAGAAAATAAATAAGGCTGGCTTAGGAAAATGATGTCTTATTTTTGAACTTGCCTTACTTGGCATTGTGGCTTTCTAAGGCTGGGGTGGGCTATGCCCACTGGTCCAAACTTTTCCCTTTTGCCAAAAAAAAAAACGGTTTTTGAAGTTGGAGAACAAAATTTGGGCAAGAATTGAATTTTTTATCGCAAAAAACTTCGCATATGTATCAAATCTCTTAAATAACAAATGGACATAGCAGTATTTTATCAATATTGTAGCTTTTGGCTAGCGAGATTGAGCATTTAGGAAGTATTGAACAGTTTTAGGCTAGTTGCATTTCATCAGCTAGATCAGAATGACTAGGACCAAGCTCTGTTATCTGTGTTCCTTAAAGTAATATATGAAATATGTTTTTTAAGACTGGCAATTTTATTGTGATTCTCTTCAATATACTTTGTTACTAAATGCTGTTGAGATTTATGCCTCAATTATGCATCGCTATAGTGCTGTGATTCAACAGGGAATTTGTTGTTTCTGAACAGTCTGATCCTTAATTGCAGGCTTAACAGGACTGTTTTGTCCTTGCGTATTATTTGGGCGCAATGTAGAGAGCTTGAGGGATGACACTCCTTGGAATAAGCCATGCATTTGTCATGCTATTTTTGTTGAAGGGGGCATTGCTTTAGCAGCAGCAACCGCAATCTTTCATGGTATCGAACCTGGGACGGCATTTCTGATAGGTGAGGGTTTACTTTTTACTTGGTGGATGTGCGGAATTTACACTGGTCTAGTTCGACAATCCCTTCAGAAGAAATATCACCTAAAGGTACATGTTTAATTTCTCTCTCAACATTTTCCATTTTATTTTCCTGTCCTTTCCTTTTCTTTTTGGCCAACACTTGTCCTTTCTATTTCATCTTGTATCAAGCAAAGCCTTTGATCGAATATGTTGCTTCTGAAGGTTACCTCTTTTTATTATTCTTTTTCGGTTTTGGGGCTTCTTGGCTGTGGTGGGTCAATGAAGATCTTAAGGAAGCATCTTAGTTTTTTTAACCGACATTCATGGTTTTTTTCCACAGTGGAAATCTAAACTTGTTATTGATTTTGCCTACATATACACTGTTATGGTTGCAGAACTCCCCGTGCGACCCATGTTGTGTGCACTGCTGTTTGCACTGGTGTGCCTTGTGTCAGGAGCACAGGGAGATTAAGGGACGGCTGGCCGAGGTTGCCATGCCGATGACCGTGGTGAATCCTCCTCCAGTTCAACAGATGAGGTCAACAGATGATGACAAGGAAAATTCAGAAGAAGCTTCTGCTAACCAAAACCATGAGCATACTGCTTTGGAAATGCAGCCTATTTAGGACATGCCATTCGCACATGAAGAATAGATTCATGCTTGTATGGAATTTTACAGTATAGAAAAACCCCTTTCCCCTGAGTTTTAATTTTTTGCTTCGCACATGTTGATTACATGCTCACAAATTTTTTGGGAGCCAAAGTTTCCTTCTTATCTGCCTGATTGAGCTGTTGATACAAACTTTTTAAAATTTTTATGTATTATTGATTTTTTTAGCGCCATCAAGGCATTGATGTATTTTGCACCATTTGGTTGAAATGGTGAGAAAGTGGGATGCAAAATTCTGCAGGGGAATGTCACTGGATGAGTTGCGTTGATACATTACAGAGATTTTTATTTGTTCAATTATACTAAAATATAGTAGTCCCCATATAGCAGGGCCAGATTTTATTGTTGTTGTATGCTAAAATACATGTGATATCTACTATATTTTATCATTATTATTTACAAAAAATTTATATCTTATTGCTAATTTCTTTTTTTTTTTGGTGAAGTATCTTATTGCTAATTTCTGTCAATAAAGGAATAATGCTTCATTAATATTTATGCAATCATAAGGTATAACACTATAGTGTTTCACTTTGAGGGTCAAACTCAAATTACTTGTGAAGAATTTATAATTCATAAAAATAATAAGTTCGGATTTCCCAAATTAAAGCCCTTTCTAAAACTAAGGGCCCGTTTGGTATGATGGAATTTGCCTACATGGAAATGGAAATGGAATTGATTTCCATCTTCATGTCTGTTTGGTTTGATGGAATTGCACATGGATTTGATTTCCACATGGAAATCAATTCCATCAAAAAGGCTGATTTGAATTCCATCTAACCACCCATGGAATTGGCAAAAATTCCATGGAATCCCAGTTTTG
>JANTPZ010027069.1:0-12901 GCA_025593235.1 Vachellia pachyceras
GGGTCCACTGTGAATGAGAGCACGTGAGTCTCTCTCTCATATCATGAGGCGATGATCAGGCGCGTGGCATTCTAGGCGCGTGAACACATTAGTCAACGATTGAAAAAGCCGATTTTTCTCAACAGAACATCATAAAAACCAATCAGCCTCCCCTTTAACCGTGCTTCCTCCTTGCGTTCTTGTTTTTAAATTGACCCTGTCTGTCAGGAAAGTAAATTAAATAAATACAACTTTGGCCAAAAAAAAGGAACACACTTATCAATTTTATTGGGGACATATAATTTTATATTTCTAATGCTTATTTATCCTAAAAAATTTACCAATACGAAAGTGTTAGAAATTTTTTTTAATTTATATTTTTCACTTGTGTAAGAAATATTTTTCAGGTCTGAAATTGTAAAACTTTTTACATTTATGAAAAATGATTTACGTATTAAATATTATAGAGAGTGTAGACATTTTAAATTTTCTTAGTAATTTAAAAAATTAAAATATTAAATGCAATACTACTACCTGCATTTTGCAAAATAATATTTTTTATTAAAATTATAGAAATTATGTTTTTCCTTAGAAAGGCATTACACATTTTTGCCGTAATATTTATCTCTTTGATTTAAATCAATTAAATTTAATTAAATTAACATCTTGTTGGTGACTCACTAGCAAACAAGCCAATTGGGAAATAACAGTGGGCAGAGGGGTAAATAATGAAGCAAACCAAGGTTACCAAACAAACCCAGAAGCAGGAGAGAGGTAGGCTTAAAGCCTAGGAGTAGCCATTTATGTCATCATTGAGCCAATTTTCCAACTCTGACACAAGTCATCATTATCCCTATCTCTTTCTCGCTCCTCCCTCTCTCACTCTCTCTCTGCCTGTATATATATAGAGTATATATCTCCATGGTGCCTGTCTTCCATTCTTTTACTGTTCTGCAAAAAGCAAAAGAAAGGCTGTGACACCTCTCCACTGTGCCTCCCTCCCACTCACACACTCTCTCTGCCCCTTTTCTCCGTTTTGCTTTCTTCAACCCCAGAAAACAATTTTTCAGGACTCCTCTCTTTCTCTCACTCTGTTTGGTTTCCCGGAAAGTGACTCTGGTTTTTTCTCTCGGAGAAAAATGGGGGAGAAAAATGATGGGTCGGGCTTAGGGTTGAGCCTGAGCTTGGGACTGGGAATGAATCCGGCTTCTTCTTCTTCTTCTTTGAAGGAAAGTCTCATGCAGAAGAAACCTTCTTCTTGGACTCTTCCGAATCAAAGAGCTTCATGGAATGATATTTTCCAGCTACCAGCTGGTAAGTTTTTCTTGATTTTGTTCTTTTGTTCATTCTCGCACTTTCTTGGAAGCTTCTGGGGATTGGTTGATGATTGATACATGCAATGAAAAAACCCGGAATTTTCTGCAGTTTTCGACTTCAGATCTAGCTTTTGTTGTGCTTTTGTGAATTTTTTCCCAGAAAAATGTTTGAAAAGTTCTTTTACAATCACAAAGGCATATGCTTTTGCGTTTTTTTTCTTCGTTTTGATTTACAAATACGATCGTCTGATCAGTGTTTTTTAATTCACTTGAATGCCATTGGGTTTGGAGGGACGTGTTTGTCTTGGGTTTGAGTCCTTATCTCATATGTGTTACACGTGGCAGATCGGAGCTGCGAGGCGAGAACGTTGCTCCGGGGAGTGGATGTGAATTTAGCGCCGCCGCCGCCAACGGTGGTGGATTGTGACGACGAAAATGGCGTCTCATCACCGAACAGTACTGTGTCGAGCATCAGCGGAAAGCGGAGCGAGAGAGAGTCTATTGGCGGCGAGCATGAAGCCGAGCGTGCGTCATGTTCTCAAGGGAGCGACGATGAAGATGGCGGAGGCGGAAGAGACGGAGACGGCGATACTTCGAGGAAGAAACTCCGACTATCTAAGGAACAATCGATTATCCTGGAGGAGACGTTCAAGGAGCACAGTACCCTTAACCCGGTGAGCATGAGTGGTATTTATGTAAATCGGTGGTGGTAAATTGGTAATTCTAACTTTTTTGTTTGTTTGTTTGGTTATTGTTCTTTTCAGAAGCAAAAACAGGAATTGGCAAAACAGCTGAATCTGAGGCCGAGGCAGGTGGAAGTGTGGTTCCAGAACAGGAGGGCAAGGTGAGGTCATAACAGTTACTTCTCGAGGGGCAATACTGACTATTTGAATCTATGGACTTGAATTAATTAATTATTTAATTAAATTATTGAATTGATGATTGTTAAGGTATATTAAATTTAAAAAATAAATTACTCGGGTTTTGAATTGTCCTGCTTTATGTAACATATCCTCTGTAATAAATACTTTTAAATGTCATTCATGAATATGAATATTGGTGATGCCATTCTCCAAACTGTTGAAAGCAATGAAGGAAACCAAAACAGAACCCCAAAAATTAATTAGTATTTCTTTTCTGTGTAATTAATTATGTTCTTTAATATCCAAAATAAGGGTCAATGACAACAACTATCACACATGATAGTGGAATTTATGATAATAAATTCCCTAATAATAATTTGACAAATATTGCTGATGATCATAATGATTCCTTGTCCTTGATCATCTTTCAGTTAATATTTGAAATGGTTTAGAAGAAAAAAATGAATCTTTTCAACGTTGATGTAATGTCGGGAGCTGGGTCGGGTCGGGTCGATTTCGGGTCGATGGAGCCTACTGGTTTTGTTATGTTATTGTGTTGGGAATCAATGGTTTTGTTTGTGGTTTTGAATACTTGTGCAGGACCAAGTTGAAGCAAACTGAAGTGGATTGTGAGTACTTGAGGAGATGTTGTGAGACTCTCACTGAAGAGAATAGGAGGCTGCAAAAGGAAGTGCAAGAACTCAGGACACTAAAACTATCCCCACAATTCTACATGCACATGAACCCACCCACCACTCTCACCATGTGCCCTTCGTGCGAGCGTGTCGCCGTCTCGTCTACATCCTCCTCCTCCTCATCAGCAGCAACCGCCACCGTCGTAACTCCGCCCACAATAGCTTCATCCAACTCGGCCCCATTGAGCTCTAGCATTCAGAGGCCAGTGCCCCTCCTACCCTGGGTGGCTAACTCGAACCGAAATCGGCCGGTCGACAGCCTAAATCCCGGGCCATGAAACTCGTCTCTAATGTTCAAGGATATGGTAGCTACCTAGTGAAGAAGACGGGGTCATTCATTTTAGTTGGATCATTGTGTTGAATGAAACAGGTAGGGAAAAAGGTTAAGGTGATTAGAATGATTTTGTGTCCTATGAAGTAATGTAGTACATTGAGAGAGAGAGAGAGAGAGAGAGAGAGACATAGGACAAATATGTGTGGATTTTGTTGATTTCATTTTCTTGGTTTTTATTTATGATATAAAATGTAGTAATTTGATTTTGCTATTGAGAATTGCGTGTAGAAGGTTGCTTAGGGTTTAGGGTATGTGACTTTTTTTTTTGGGTGTGTATATGGAGCTCTTTTTATTGAGGGGCTTACATCAGGATGGACCAAGTAATAGGTTCTGGTCAACTTTGAGTGAGAGTGAAGGTAGGAAAATGAAATGATTGGTTTTAGAAATATCTTTAATTAGTGGTTTTGACTTTGATAAAGATGATAAAGGAGAATCTAAATCTGTTTAAATTCTCACATGAGATTGTGATGCCATTCTACCAAAGTGAAATAACCAAAAAAAATAAAAATAAAGAGTGGGACTTGATTGAAACATCTCTTTAATAATTATTATTTTCAATGTAGTGTGTGCCACTGGATTTGGATTTTTTCAAAAATGATTGTGATGTTTTATGTAAGGTTTAAAATACAGTTTCTGTATTTCTTTCTCTTCTCTTCTGTTTTCGAGTTCTTTTAATTAAATAATCATTTAATATTTCTTTAATTTAATCATTTTTTTAAAAAATTCGCTTGTGGATTTTTCATGATGATTCTCTTTAAACTGTACAAGATTACAAATTAAGCAGGACGTGAGCGTGATCAATGGTAAAGAAGGATTAGTGGCTAACCCACTAATCTCATGTCATCCATCAAATTCCAATGCCTGCGTCTGCATTCTAAAGTTAAAAAGTGCTAAATGTTTTTTCAAACCAAGAAAAGATTTCAGTGAATTCAAAATGTGCCCACACATGATGAATTTGATGCTCATGATTGAACTTTTGTAATTGGTGTTTTCATGAAGATTTGAAGTTTTTTTTTTTTTTTTGCTTTTAAATTGGAATAAAAAGGTCGCATGGAATAGCTAGCTAAAGAAAGTATATGCCTAAAATTTTGTGAGAGAAGCTCTATACTTCCCCATCTGGTCAACAAGGGTGTAACAATCTTGAACGCCACCCACTCAGAGAAATGAACCCCCGAGATTATAAGGATGAGTCACACATAAGCCTTTCATAAAAGCTACATTTCATTCGGAGGGAACGTATAATTCTTGTGGCCACTGCTATGTACAATCTAACCAGTATCTGTACCAAGAAATCATTTTTATGTGGACTTAGAATTCCTACCAGGATGAATCATTATTGATTTACTGGACATATTTTTTTTTTTACCAGGAAAAGATGAGCTTTTTATACAAACAACTGCGATGGTACATATGAGATCAGTGACTCACCAAGCAAACGATCTCACAAAGCTTGGAATCATAATGAACTGAACTTATCTGGTTTTGGCCCGTTGAACTGAAACTCATCGAGCTCCTTCCTCTGGTATGTGATGATAAATGACGGTCTCTTCCTTGTTAGGATCAGCATGATATTGGCCATAAATTGCATAAACCCCAACCATAACAACACTAAGAACGACAAATCTCACCCATGCTTCATGATGTAACTGTGAAAAGGATGTGTCTGTTATCGCTTTTGACATATAAATCCGTCAACAGATTTTTGATAAGGCATTACAGTTCCAAAAAGAGGTTGCAAACATACCTGGGCAAACAAGAACATGTTGAAGAAGATGCAAATAGCTGGCAGAAAGGGAACCCAAGGGCAAGAAAACCCTGGAGCATCTTCATAAATCTGTGATGGCCAAGCAGAATTTATATGACATCAAAATGCAACAATCAAGAAATCATCAAGCAAATGATTAACAGTGTTCCTGGACTCATGATTGCGCATCAATCCTTTGAACAGCTGATATATTCAGATTAGATTGTGTTTGTTGTACAAAGCAGGGAAGGCAAGTAGTAAGACCAATTCAAGATGTTTTCCTTCGAAAGGACAAGACAAGATCCAATTATAATATCAAAGAGTTCAGCTCCGTCTTCCTGTGACCTTTTATTCAAAACTAACTATAAGGAGCATGAAAGCGAGGGTCCAGCTAATAAAGTCATTCATCTATAAAGTAGTTCTAATGGATGTTGATATTTAGCTCTAATTTATATAAATTATATCAATAAATAGAGTAGTTTTTGAAAAGATACAATATGGTAATATACTGATTGATAATCCAGCTAAAACCAGACAAAAGTAACTTTTAAGCCAGTTTATTCCCATAAATCAACACCATCCCCAGAAACTGATAATCAGATAATTTCCCATTCATATTTCAACAGTAGATTCATCTTATATTCAACCTTGTCTTTGATGCAATAGCTTTGATGTATGCCGAGCAAGAGGCAATAATAAATTGTTGTGTTCCTTTAAAAAAGGAGATATCAGTCACCTGCCGGAACCAGAGAGCAGCAGAAACAATGATTGCAATGACTACAAGAATAATCAGAAGAATAAGTGACACATCATAGCGGTACAAGACCCCAGCCCCAAATCCACAAATAGCAACAGCAATTAGGCAAATGATGCCTTCCCTTGAAGCCGACGATGAGACATGACTAGCTGTCTTACCCCTCCAGCGAAGAGCTATTACACATGCTGAGACAACTGAATAACCAGTCTGAAATAAGTGGAAATAACACGTAAACAAGACTATTTACAAAGTTGAGTTATACAGTATATCTTTGTATAAAACAAAACTGGGCCGTATTAGAAAGTTCTGAGAAGTGAGAACCTTAATCAGAAAATGCAATGAAATACATTGGAAATATTGAATTAAAATATCCAATGTCCCATCAACAAGAAACACCCAAACTGATCCAGAACCCATCTTCCTTTGATAAGTGATAGATAGCATGTGCTGAAGAAACTAAAAACGCAACAAACACACACACACACACACACACACACACACACATACATAGAGAGAGAGAGAGAGATTAGTTGGCAGCTTTAATGCCATGAACTAGTACAGACTCTTACCAATGTGCCAACAGAAAGAATGTGCGAGAGCACATGCACATCGAATAGTCCAGACAAAACAATGGCAATGACACCAACCCAGACCTGAGAATGAACAGGAGTGTGGTGCGCGGAGTTTACTTTAGCAAATATTGAAGGCAGTAGTCCATCCCTCCCCAGCCCAAGGTATAACCGAGACTGCTCATGAGAAACATCGCATTAGCCCATGGTATATGAACTAGGCACATCAAGTATCATAAGCTATCAAGTGTTTAACCTGGACATAAAGACCAACTAAGAGTGTTGTTGTAAGTCCAGCTACAGCACCTATGCTAATCAGAACAGAAACATATTTTAAACCCATGGATGTAAAAGCTTCAGCCAAAGGAGCATCTTCCCCAATCGACTTGTACGGAACCATTCCAGTAATTACTAAAGAAACTCCAACGTACAATAAGATACAAACTAACAGGCTTGTGATGATGCCAATTGGCAAATCTCGCTGAAATATTAGAGATAAGGGAAATAATAGTCAGAGAAAGGAGAATAAACCGATGGGAAAGAACCTACAGTATATGTATATCATATAAGAAATACAGTATCCAGCTGTTTCGTAAGGCACTGGAGTGATGTCAACATGCCATACCTGTGGTCTCTTGGACTCCTCAGCAGAATTGGCAACTGCATCAAATCCAACATATGCAAAGAAGACCACAGTAGCTCCTGTGAATATGCTTTTGATACCATATGGAGCAAAGGGAGACCAATTGGAAACATCAACCTCAAAAGCTCCAACAAATACGACAAAGATAACAATGACTACCTGCAACAAATAGTAGAATAGCAAGTCCTTGTAAAGAGATTCTTAATATTAGATAGATTAGTGGTAACTTGTAGGAAGGAAAGGAACCTTTGTCACAGTCATAAAAGAATTTACGGCTGACGATTCTCCAACACCCCAACAGAGAATTATAGTCAGAAGTACCAGGAGAATTGGAGCCAGGAGGTTGATTGATAGAGCTCCTCCAATGTCTTGACCATGTCCAAACCAAGAAGGAACGTTTTCTTTGAAAACAGGAAAGAGCTCAAGAATTGTTATTACATAATTTGCTAAGCTTCTTGCTATGCTAGCTGCCCCAATATGGTAGTCAAGCATTAATTGTGCAAAAACAAGAAAAGCAGTGAGTTCATTGAAAGCTGTATATGTATATAGGTATGCTCCTCCAACAACAGCAGGAAAACGAGAAGCTAGTTCAGCATAACAGAGTGCATTTATAACACATGATGCTCCAGCAAGTATAAAACTAATCGTTACTCCTGCATTAAAGCAACAAACCATGAATAAGCGACCAAGTTCAGAATGGTACGTTAAATGCACAATGAGAATCATACATCCTGGTCATTACTTAAAAACAATTTTATGATTGCACACACAAGTTTTTCAAAATAACAGTGACAGTACTATACATCTGATTGCAGGATCCAACAATTAAGCTTCAGCCCAATAGAAATCAAAATGCAGAGGAATGACCAAAAATTGTATGAAACCGGAATAAACAGCTATAATTGAGTGTAAATAGTAGGCTGAGTGGCAAAATCCTTGGTACCACGTTGCTTATTTTTCCTACTGTATAGTCTTTCCTTTATTGCAGATACAAGATGAGCTTATCTATTCAAGTTTTATCAAGTATTCTCTCCTTCTACAGTAACACTGCAAGTTTGTTGCTTCCCAATATTTGCACGTCTTTTATCTAGCCATACTTCTTATTGAAGGAAGACCAAAACATTTGTTTAAGCAGGAGAGAAGAAACGCAAATTTAAAATTGCTGTAGCCATAAAACTCCATATAATAGGGAATTCTAAAATAGGGAAACGTATAAATTGACAATTGGGAGAAAAAAATCAAAATACTTTGTCTTTTAAGACCTTTTCCAACCAAAAATAGTTTGCCATCCATAAATCTCAGATAAGATCCTGTTTGGTCAAGGTTTTTGGTGGAAGAAGTTGCCTTATTAAAATGAGGTACCTATTTCTAATTTTTTTATGTGCTCGGTCATATTATAGGAAGAAAAACCTTATATAAGTGGAGGACCGGAGGTAGAAATAGTTTTTCTGTTGCAGGATGGAAGTGGAAAATTGGAGTTTTTTCCATGAAGTGAGGTAGCAGCAGACCAGAAATATTAAAAGAAAGAAATAATCTTACTCAAAATCATTAATTATTCTTTCACCCCTCAACATTTTCTTATCTCGCCCTTTTCCATGCTCTTTTTTGCTTACTCTTATATGCTGAATTTGATGAATTTTAGCATTTATATCTTAAAATTTTATGTTATATGCGTATCCTTAGATTCAAATGATATATATACTGTGTTTTTATTTTTTAATATTAAATGAATAAAAAATTAGAAACTTAATGAAAACTAAACACAACGAATATTTTAAATCAATAATTCATTTGAATGATATTAATTGCAAACTCAGATCCGTACATTCTGTTTCTAGAAATTTGACCATCTATTTATTGAAAAATATTTATCAAATGCAATAATATTATTAAAAGAGTTTTGTCAAATGGATTATGCCAAACGTAAGTAGAAGTCTAGAATCCCCATCCATCGTAGATCCACATGACAATGGTGGAAATTCATAGAAATTAAGAAGCATAACAATTGGCTTTAGCGAACAAATGAGTTGGTCTTTTGAGGCATATCCCAAAGGAATATAGCCTCCTACTTGTCAGGCAAATAGTCCATACGGTCCACAGTAGATCCATAATGTAACTTAGATTTCATCTCCTACTCTTACGTATCAATTTCCAAGAGAACACCTAAAGATCTACAGGTTGAAATGAAAGTAAATAAATAAGATGGAGAGTAAAAATGAAACACAGCAAAAAAGAAAAAAGAATTCCTGTGAACTTAGCCGCTCCATCTTCATTCAATCCTTTTACTAAGCAAGCATACAATGATTTTCACTTCTTAATTTTCAAACCTCATATTTCATCTCTACCAACCAGACTGAAATTGAGCTACTAACTAAACGTGAGCTAAAATTTTCTATTACACCCTTAAAATTCTCTTCCACCAACTCCATTCAGAAAAAGGGGACAAAAACTAGCTAAAAATCGCGGATTTTCTAAAAATGAAAAAGAAATAGCGACCGCCAATTCAGCTGAAAATGAGAAGAATAATTGGGGCACAAACCTGGTCCTGTATCTCGAGCGACAGTGCCGGTGACGACAAAGATGCCAGCGCCGATGGAGGCGCCAATTCCAATGAGGATGAGGTCAAACACGCCAAGCCGGCGGGAGAGGCCATGGCTGGAATTATCACGGGCAACTTTCTCCGCCGGCGTGGCCAAGCGCTTGGCTCTGAGTGCCGACGACCAGAAACGACTACAAAACGAAGAAGAGGAAGAGGAAGAGGAAATAACTCCGCCATTGTCATTGACTCCCATGGCGAATAACGGAGATCAGAACAGAGATGCCGAGTCAAGATTGGCACAATGCCGTCAAAAATATGTTAGGTTGGGCCTATGTTTCATCTAATAACATTCTGGCTAGAGATCACCATGGAAATTTCAGGATTTATACATGTTGTGTCGGAAATTGAGAAATGGGTGGAACCCGCCAAAAAAAAATTAGTATACAAAATAAAATAAGATAATTTGAAAAACTAAATACTCCACTAAATAGATTGGAAAAAAAAAAACTCCATTAAATAGGGTTGCCTTCCATCTTCTCTCTATTATCCTGATATAGAAGTTGATTAACTTTTTAAAAAATATTAATAAGATTAAATATATTATTTTAAAAAATATATTTATATGTGTTATTAAATTATATATAATTTTATAAATTAAATAAATTAGTTTAAACAAAATGATAAATCTAAGTATTTAAAATAATGTATTTAGTTTCGTTAAATTTAAAAAAAAAACTCGCTCTTACGGATAATGATGATAGTAGGTCGTTGAAGTCTTATTATCGTATAATCATTATAATAGCAACTACAATATTTAATTAATAGTCATTTTCTATATACATTTCATCCATATTGTTGGATTAAATTTGAATAATTATATTTAATGTTCTTTAAAAATATGATTGAAAATTATTTCAAAATTCATAATTAGATTGGAAATAAAAAAATAAAACATTGACATTATAAATGATGTGTTTGGGTGAGTGTTTAAACTCTTCAAACGCACATTTAATAGTATTTTTCTGTAAATTAAAATAATCTTCATCGTTTCATATACTTATCTAGTAAGTTATAAAGGTACTTATCCACCACTTTTTCAAACGGACACACAATGGAATTTAAATCTAACGTAGAGACAAAAACGGTATAGCCTTAAGGGCTTTGAAAATGTGGGGGGAAAACAAAATCCACGTTTTTTCCTGAGACTATAAAATTAGAAATTAAAATAAAAAAATAGGTGGGCCCCACATCAGATTTGAATGAGGTGGCTTCTAATGATTTGATCTTTAGATGTACTGAGACGCTTTCATGAATCATGGCATAATTCATTGGCGGCTATGGGGTAGAATTGAGATTTTCCCTCCATTTTAACTGGAAAATCATTAAAATAAGCATTTTTTAAAATTTTTTAAGTGAGAAATAAAAAATGAATTTGTAGGATTCATTATTTATAAAATGTTACATTCCTAACTAATTAACCAAGCTCTTCTAACTAATAACTTTTATTTATGATGATTTGATGTTTAAAAAAAAAAATTTTAATAACTTCAATGTAAAATTGTTATTGAGAGCATATAACAATGAACCGATCAAGGGAGTAACAAGAGGTATTATTTATAAGCCATAATTAGGATATTGTTTAGTTTAATGGTTTTACTAAACAATTGGAAGATAAAAATATCCAAATTAGATTTAAATATGTAGAAGATAAGCATACACTCGTGTATTTAATTAAAATATTATTTAATAAAATTGATTTAAAAACTATATCTTATATTAAAAACTAATAATAATTATGTGACCACGTGGCTATAGATTTAGTTAAAGACCAAATCAAAAGGCTCTAAATAAGTATGTGGAAAAAATCCATCCGCTGTTTTATCCATCTCATCCAGAACCTCTTATTTAACACAAAAGTAATTGAACCGAGGTGCGTGGACATAGTCCTTTGATTTTATTTATACAGCAAAGAGAAAGAATTTTTTTTAGTTATATTACTAATTTTTTCATATAAATGTAAAATTTACCTATTCATTTATTATTGTATTTATTTTATTCTCATTAACACAATTACATATCAAATAGGGATAAAGTTGAAATGTTGAATTTGAATTTTAAGTCAAAGTTAATGGAATTTGAGATTTTTTTTTTGCTTTTTCTTGATTTCTGTAAAATATGATGGAAATATTTCTATGATCCTATTTATAATTCATTTTCAAAATATGTCACACAAATTAAAGAAAACCTTAAACTGCATCAATTATTCCTTAAAATTCAATAACCTTGTAATTTTATCCCTATTTAACATACATTATACACATGATAATAAAGTCAATATAGTAATAAATGAAAGGTAAAGTTATATATTCACTTAAAAATTAATGAATTGACTTATTAATTGGATAAAAGAATATCTTATCTCTCTATCATATAAATAAGATCACATGAATAATTTATAAATATGATTAGAGAAATAAACATGAGAGTTAATTGTATTAATTATACATTACCAATAAAGTGAAAATAAATAAATAAATGCTCATTTATACTCTATTCAATCGTAATAAATATACAGTTGACTTTTAGCTATCTTGCCAAAACCAATGCACATTAGGTGCCTCAATGAAATGACCTTTTAAAGAAAAAGTTTATAGTATTTTCACCCTTAAACAATGAGTACCGTTAATTAAAAAAAATGCTCTATCTATATTTTTATTATAAGATAAATTCTAAAAAGAGAGGAACTCGTTATCCTGTTAAGTAAACTGCTTTAGGGATAGTTATTACATTTCAAGCATTAAAATCTAATTTAGATGGTTCAGATTTAAGTTTAAAAATTTATATTTTTTTAAAAAAATTATTTCAGTAGATGTAGCATAAAAATAAAAACAATATCTCAACTACCTTTTTTTTAAACACAACTTTTTATCTGAGAAATCACAATTTAAAAAAAACTCAAATTTAGACTGTCCAGATCTAATTAACTCTCCTTACTAAACATTAAATGTTTAGCGGGTAATAATCAAATCCAAAAGGAATGAATGATCCTTACTATAGGTCACTTCTTGATAAATAGTAATTAAAAAGTAAACTAAAAACATGGTTAATTAAATTCATAAAGTTAAAATTGTAACTAATCTTGATCAGTGCAAAACAATCAAACATAATTATAAATCTCCATAATCCCTTGCAATTTGTTCAAATTCAGCATCTGCCTCTTGTGGATTATCAAATTCAGGAGTCGGAGCTTCTTCTATCACCCAATGATCCAATTGATCAATTGATTCATAATCAATCGGATCATAACTTTCATTCCTCTTTTTCAATGTATTCCTATAACGACAAAATAAAATAATATAATCAATAATGAAATATATTTATTAACATTGTAAATGCATCCATAAGTGAATTATATATTACCTATACTTTAATTTTAGATTGTAGTTTGTGAAAACCAAATCA
>JANTPZ010027075.1:0-10492 GCA_025593235.1 Vachellia pachyceras
AAGGTGATTTGAATTTTTAAATTTATGCAATTAATACATTCAAAAACTAAATGCAATAAGGCTAATTAAAAATTGATGTGAATCAAATAAACAACTATTTGAACTATATATTAAAAATACAATTATAAGCATTGCCAAAAACATTGCAATTAGCCGCAAAAGTAAAATAAATTAATTGGGGCATTTAAAAATGAAGTAAATTTATTTAATTGGTGAATAACTATAATATAATGGTAGTAATGTTACATCTATAGTTCTTTTGTTGGGTGATGGGGCAACGCCGAGGGTGGTTGGCAGTGACACATATAGTTGTATAGATATTGTCGATCATTTGTTAAAAAAACAGCTTACAAATGCAATAGAGCAGCATTTGCTCTGACATTAAAAATTGTAAACAAGTTCAATAAATTACGAACATATATGTTTATAGAAGAATGACATGCGTTTTAATGTTGTCCATTATTAATAGATGCATTCTAAATTTTGCTTATGTTTGAACCCGTTCTATTATTGAATTACTCTATTTGTATCATTTTATCAGCAATAATTATTTAAATTATGTAAAATAAACTATTGATTTAAATCAGTTACAAATAATAAATGTGCAAGAGAAATAATTTTTCTTCCAAATGTATATTTATTTATGAAGATAATGATTTATACAGAATTGGTGGGGAAATGAGAGATAAGTATAATGAAATGGGTGCCAAAATTAAAATGCTTTAAAAAATTTTTTCAAAAAGTCAAATTGTTGGTTATATAGAACTACCTCTATGTGAGAAAATATTACTTATAAATATAACTAAAAAGATTGTACTCTACAAATTTATTTTGTATGACTTTAATATTGTTCATTTAGTTTATTTATCCAATAATTTCATACAACCGTGCAACGCCTAGGTTATTAAGTCTTGTTATACTTATAATTTGTAAATTTCTAAGAGAAAAGGCGCTAGTTAGATATATCACGTTATCGTAAATAAAACCAAAATCATGTGACTAAAAATTTTATATAGACGCTAGGAAATGATTTTTTATTATGTTTTTTTTTGTTATGAACCAAAGGTATTGTATTTTGTGATAATTTACTTGTCCTTGGTCAATATCTATTTAGTTTGAACATGAACGTAGTGATTAATGCCTATAGTCAAGGAGACTATAAGATCCAATGACTTAACAAAGAGGGAAAAATAAATGCGTTATTTATGTAAACACGTCACTTATATCCTTAATATAAAATTCAATTAATTTTTATTAATATTAAGAAAATTAAACACGTTACTTAAAAGTATCTATTTACGTGTATTATTAGATTATATCAATTTATTAGTCAGATAAAGTAATTTGACCTTCTGCCTACTATTGATCCCAAGAAACATGGGTCATGTGCTTGGAGAGGAATTAGGAACTCTTGGAAGAGCGTCCAAGAAGGGATGGAACACGTTAGAAATAGAAATGAGAATGATGATGTTTGATGGAAGTTGGAGAAAAGTGGCGACTTTATAGTTAGCTCAGCTTATAGGAGTCTGAATGATAGAACGGAGGAAGGGCAAACGTTGTGGCCGATTATTTGGAAACTCAAAATCCCTCAGAGAAGTAAGACTTTCGCATGGGTAACCCTTCAAGAACACCTTCTTATTAATTACAGGAAATGGAGAATAGGTCTTCATCCAAATGGTTCTTGTGATGTGTGCAGTAACTTTATGGAAGATGACATTCATGTACTGCGGGATTGCCATAAGACAAGGCTGTTTTGGGAGAGTATAGTGCATCCTTTATATCACTCAACTTTCTTTAATTCTGACATTCATGCATGGTTTAAACTAAATGTTACAAAGAAGATAATAAGAGAGGAGGGAGACTGGAAGCATAACTTTATTATAATTTGCTGGCTTATTTGACGAGCAAGGAATGAGCACATGCATAGGGGTAATGAGACTAGATACAGGCAAATATTTGCACAAGCTAAAGCCATCCACCATTGTATTTTTAGCTCGAGCACTAAAATAAGTGGAGTGAATCTAAACGGTAGATGTGAAGCTAACAGACGGCCTCCTTCTGAGAATATTTCAGACGGTATACGAGTCATGGTGGATGGTGCCTACTCTTATGCTTCTGATACCGCAGCTTGTAGTGGCATCCTAATGAATGGGGAGTTATTTTTGAAGGCTTTATGATGCGTCAAGACCATGGGGATTGGCTTACTGCAGAATTATGGGGCTACTTAATGGGGCTTAAAAGAGCATGTGATTATGGAGTAAAGAAGCTTACTCTGACATCAGACTCAGTGGAAACTATCAGCCTTCTCTAGAAGGAGGTATCGGATCTTCATGAGAAACATAGCATGATTAGCGAGATAAAAATGATGCTCCAGCGGGACTAGGATGTCAGTTTGGAAATTATCGAGAGAGATACAAATGAAGCTGCTGATTGTATGTCAAAGAATGCACTTGGTAATGCTCTTGGATACCACATCGTTAATGCACCCTCTACGGTTGCTTTTCTGAAGGCAGCGGGTGTCACTTGGTTTCCCTCTTTTTTGTATTTGTTTTGTCTTTTTGTTTTATTTCCGTTTGTATAAAAAAAGTAATTTGAAAAAAATAATATATATATATATACACACATATACGTTAAAGAAAGGTATTTAGCTTTTTGATATTTCAAAAAAAATCAAATGTCACTTACATTAAGGATCGGATATAATATCTACCTAGTTACAACAAATTAAATTTTCCTATCATATATTGAAAGATTTTGTCTTGGAAAATAGCAATAGACACTACAAAAAAGGTTTTATTAGTAGCGGTTATAACCGTTACAAAGACATGTTGTAGCAGTTAGATGAACCGTTGTAAAACCCACCGTGACAAACGATTTGGTAGCGGTTTAAGAGAACCGCTACGCACATAGAACAAACCGCTAGAAAGTTTGTCGCGGTTTTAAAAAAACGCTACAAATCCTCTACATAACCGAGAGCGGGGACTACATACCAACATTTTGTAGCACAACAAAAACCGCCACTAATTTATCCAAACACGACGGTGGAACATTGCAGTTGCAACGGTTTCAAAACCGCTACTAATGAAATAGGAATTCCCGCCCAATTTTGATGAGGTGAAAATTTTCCCTACAAAAATTTGCAGCAGTTACTGAAACCGCTACTAATTTAAAATAATAGTTCGCACCTTTTTGTTTATAGTGGTTATAGAACCGTTGCTAAATGTCATGAAACTAACAAAAAAATTAAAGCGGTAGACGAATTTAAAAATATTTAAACAGTTGTAGCGGTTTTAGAACCGCTACTACATATTATGAAAATAAAAAAAAATAAAAACTTACAAAATAAATATGTACTCTCTATAAAAATATAGTTACTGAAATTAAAACAAAAAATCGCTAATTAAAATCTTTTATATACTGTATATATTAAATTGAGTTGAACAAAATTTATCTCAAAAGAAAAAGATTAGCCCAAATAAAAAAAGAATAACAAAATTTAAACATTAAGTAAATTCTAAAAACATAAAATACAAAACCAACATTTTAAATGAAAGATTAGAAAAACAAAAAAAAAAGAATTAAAATAAACGAAAATAAACCAAGCAAGCGTACCAAACCAGGAGAGAAAGAGCAGACGATTGCACAGCAACGATAAGAGGTCAGAGTTAAGAAAACGATTGCTAGGGGGAAGGGTATTTATAGGCTCTACAGAGTGGATTAGCAGCGGTTTAGGTCACATAATTTTGCAGCGATTTGATTTAACAGTGGTTTATACCACTGAATTTTGTAGCGGTTTATGTTGGCAGCGGTTGTATCTGCAGCGTTTTAGGTGACGGTGTTTGCAGCAGCTTATTCAGATTTAAAGTAGTTTCCAAACCGCTGCAAATACTTTACACATTAAAAAATAAATATATTACGCATATGATTTATTCATTCATCTTCATCAGCTCTAACAAGGGGTAAATCTTCATCTCCTTCGGGATAGAAGTTTTGAAAATTAGTATGCTGGAACGGCTTCGCCTCATGTGTCAACTGTTCATCGAATCACCCATGTCATAAATATCTCTGGGCTTAAGATGAACAAC
Organism: Vachellia pachyceras; assembly: GCA_025593235.1. Lineage (NCBI taxonomy): Eukaryota > Viridiplantae > Streptophyta > Magnoliopsida > Fabales > Fabaceae > Vachellia > Vachellia pachyceras. The sequence continues at coordinate 4,086 of JANTPZ010027075.1, forward strand.
CATACTCCAATATTTATGTTTCTAAGCTTTGACATAATAAACTTGTTGTGTCTTTGATGCTAGAATATACGGCTCATCGTCTGGAGAGTCACATGTGTGAATAAGCCTTGAGAAGTTCATAGATGTTATGCCCAGTTTATAAAATTACTAATTTAAAAATTAATTATACAATTTAAAAATTAATTATAAAATTAAAAATATTTACAACGATCTCCTCGATCTCCTACGTCAAGGGAGATCCATCTGTATGTTTGTGGGTGTCCACAAACATCTCCCCGTACGCCGTCCTCCATCCCCACCTCTGTGCTGTCTCATCTAACTCTGAGTACACGATGGAGAACGGCTTCGATCCTGCCGTATGGTGGATCGTCTGCCGGGATCGGCTCCGCGCAGCTCTTCTCGACACGACCTGCTGCTCCGGTGACCTCCTGAACTGGAAAAACCTGGCCCAGTCCTCCGCATCGACCATGTCTGGGATGTCCGCCTCCAACTCCTGGATCGTCCTCGTCCTGTCCCCCTCCTTCCACCTTTCCCCCACCTTCGAGATGGTGAAGTCCTTGTGCGCATCTCGCACAACAAATTTGCCCTATAATAGATTTCGAAATAAAAGTTAGTAAATTACTTATTAATCAATAATAATTACAACACTTTAAAGAATTTAAACTGTACCTTCACTTTCTCTCATTTGATGTTCTTCAGGCTTTACTGGATCCTCTTCCAGGTCTCAGCGCTGATGTCAAACTATAGGAAGTTCCCGCCCTGCTCAGTTAGTTAGCAGATGAAGAGCTTACCGCCCTTCCCCCGCGGCTGCTGGGTGATGTCATCCCACTGCACGACGACTCTCTGCCCACTAAGGAGTTGGTGTACATCCCTCAATGTGAGCTTCTTCGTCACCGTTGCCCTTGTCGGATCTGAAAATTGAATTCATACATTAATTTAATAACATATTTATTTATTAATAAACAAATAAAATAAATCATTTTAATTAAATAATGTATTAATTGTTTATATACCCTAAACGTCCACCTCAAATCTAGTGGACCGACCAGCAGAAGGGCGTCGGAATCCTTGCTCTATGTCGATGTCCCGGTCCTCAAACATCTCAACCTCTTGGACTGAGATGTTGATATCGCCGACCTTGAAGTCATCGACGCTCAACACCACATCATCCTCCGCCGGGATTTCTCTACCCCTTGGGGTCATAGTCTCCTTCCTAGGCCTCTGACCATATCCTGACCAGCCATATGAAAAAATTAATTAAAAAATTAAATTAAATAATTAAATAATAAAAAAATTTAAAACTAACTTTTAAAAATTCAAAAGGAGAATATCTAAAAAATACTTTTAGATAAATCAAAACGCTAGAAATCTCTCTGATGTGATGTATGCGAAAAAACGAAAGTGAGGAAATGAGGGGAAGGGGTTTATATAGGCGTTGAATTAGTAGCGGTTTTAAACAAACCGCTACAAATTAATAGCAGTTATGAGCAAAACCGCTACTCCAACCGCTGCAAACTAAACACACCTACTGGGAAATTGTGTTATTTAGTAGCGGTTTGTCTAAACCACTGCTAATTTAGCAACTCTTCGTTTTTGCAGCGGTTATTTTAAAAAAACTGCTACAAATATCAATGTAATTCAGCAATGGTTTATGAAAACGCTACAAATATCATTGCCACTAACGACCTTTCATTTCTGCAACGGTTAACCTTTAATGAAACAGCTACAAATTGGTAACATAACCGCTACAAATTTTGGCGCGTGCTTCCTGCCATACGTTTTTCATGTTTATAGCGGTTATAAACCGCTATTAAGTTCATTCATAGATTGTCATCGCAAATTTGTAGCGCTTTGACCTAGAACTGCTACAAAGTAACTGATTTAGTCACGGTTTGTGGAACCACTACTAATGAACCGCTGCTAAATACTCTTTTTTTAGTAGTGAGAGAAAGCGATTGATACTTGAAGAAGGATGTAAAACATGTTCATTGATTAAAAAAACTTGACATTACCATAATGGTTAAAGGTCATTTTGACCCTAAAAGTTTTCACGGAGGGTGCCTATGAGTTTTTTTGAATCAATATCACCTTGGAAGCTCTAAAAATATAGCAATTTTGCCTCAAACCTACTAGATCCAAACAGTCGACAAATGTTGACTCTTTTGCTGAGGTAACATGCTCATATGGCATCCACCTCACCCGTTTTATCCTACTCATACTTACAAGTAAAAGGAAAAAAACATTTTTGCACTCTCCTTTCTTCCTGATTTCTTTGCCTTCTTTTGATCTCTGTGAACTCATCCATACTAGGAATCACTCACCAATGGATCCTCCCTAAGGTGTGTAAAGATCGGGTTGAACCGGGATACAACCCAACCCAATCTATGGTTTGAAATAGCATCATGTTAGAAAAATTAGTGTAAAATCTGGTCTGACCTAAACAAAACCCGACCCTATCTGGACCGGATTGGGTTATACTAGACTTCTGAGTTGGTCCAGCTAACTAAAAAGGAACTAAGCAAAAGTTTTCAATAAAGGACAATAACCAAGCCCACACCAAATAACCAATTTTCCAATCTAAAATAAACAAACCCCTAGTTTGTCTCTTTGCAGCTTAAAGCAAACTGCAAAACTACCTCTCCCCTTCCTTTTTGCAGTAAGATTTGAGATGCATGAAGAACCAAGAATTTTTCAGTGAGGTAGGAGGGTTGGGAAATGAAGTCACTGCAAGAATGCTTATGCGAGATTAACTTCCAGACCTAGGTGGCGGAGCGTGGTTAAAGAGGAATCATCACAGCGCGTGGTTCAGTCGGTGTTTTTTTCGATGGGAAAGAGACTGGACATCACGCATTGTTCGATCAGTGTTTCAAAGAAGAAGGAGTTGAAAAGGATAAGAAGGCAGATGCAAAGAAGTTGTTGAAGAGGATAGGGAGGTGGAGGCATCAGGATATGGGTGAAAAAGATAGGGTTTTTGGGTTAAGAAATTGGAATTTTTTAATTAGAAATAAATATGCTTCAATTCACACTATACCATATGGTCTGAAGGGTCAGCCCGATACCCAGTTTGACCCAATGACCAGGTTGGTCTTGTTCGATCCTTTTTTGTTCGCCCTATTTTTTACTGGGTTTGATCGGATCGGGTTTCTTCGGCTGGATCTAGTTTACCTAGATCGGGTATTTTTTGAACAGGCCTAATCTTCACAGGTTCCTCATCCAATAGCTATAAGCTATATTCTTGGCTAAATCCTCCACCCTCCTTCTTCCCTGCTTCCTCTCCTCTCCCGGCTCCTCCGCTCTCTCCTATACTCACCCTCCCATTTCCAACTTCCTCTTCGCCACTGTATATCTCATCTATTCCGGCAAAATCTTCATCGGTGTGAACCTAGAGTTCCTAGCTCTCCCCTTCCACTAGACCATTCGCGTCGAGCAATTCCAGATCTTGACTGTTGGCCTATCATCACTTTTCCTCTATCGTTGTCGAAGCCCAATCTTCATTGTTGTCACTCACGTTGTCTTTCTGTCGAAGCTAGGGGTGGGAATACGAGCCAGCCCATCACCTCAACGGGCTTCAGAAATGCAGCCTGAGCCCGCCAACCCGCCAAAATTTTTTTAAAAAAATTTCTTTTTTATTTTTTTGCTCAATTTTTTCCTATAAGATAGTTACATGATACTCTTTCCAATTATATCAATAAATTTTCAATAATTTCCTAAAAATAGAATTTAATATTATTTTTTAAAAAAAATATTGGGATAAAAAAGGTCAAAAAATATAAAATATTTATTTTAAAACGTAAAAACGGGTTGGAGGGCTAGCCTTGTTTAAAACATAAAATAAAAATCTCAAGTAGGAAGGTACATGCACTTTAAATAAAAATAAATGAAAAATCCTTGTTTAAAACATTTTATCTGCAAATAATCTGAATTGATGTATTGAATTATTGGTGTTTTTTTTGTATAAAACATACTTGGTCCTTTTGGTTGATATATAAAATTTTTAAATAAAGTCTTTTCACGATTTTTTAAATAAATACTTTTCACGATTTTTGATAATTTTGCACATTTTTCCCCTTCACAATATCAGTTCATCATTTGATTTCAATTTGGTAATTTGAATAGTGTACGTGTGTATTTCATTTCTATAATATAGCATGTGAGATAATATGGACCATTGTACGCTGCAGAGGTTATTTCTACAAATTATTTCTTACAAGAAAGAAGGTGGATCTCACCAACAAATCGTTTGGTTAGATTAGTAAGGGCCTATAACGGGTTTGAATCTTGAATGCAGCAACATTAAATTTTATTATGTGAGCTTCCCACCTAAATAGTCCCACAAGTGTGGGATCTGGATTAATTGATTGTTTGGCCCCTGATAATAGAGTTGAGAAAAAAGATAGAGTACGGTCAAAGGCAAATAAAAAAAAAGGAAGAAGGTGGGTTTGTCAATAATCACACAAAAGTTAAAATTATACCGTTAATGTACTTCTTAACGATGTGAACTTTGTAATGTTATTAAGGATGAAGGTATATATTTGTTCAAAAAGTTTTCTTTTAGAAATAACGTTGTCTCGAATTTTTTTGAGTTTAAAATTGCTCCAAAGATTTTGACCAAAAACACATACAAGTGGATGTTCTTCATACATCCGGTGCTTGTTTAGAAACATGTAACTCTCACCCCAAAAGTACGTTCAACAGTGTTTTTCCGTAAAACGAAATAATTTCCTCCATATATTTACATCGGCTTGCGTAAAAGTACTTGTCTACTGATTTTCCAAACGGATGCCCAATCTTTTTTTTCAAAGTAACAAAGTGCAAACTCAAACATATTTTTAGCAAGGTTTTTATTTTGAAATTCTAATTATGTTATTTCCTTTTTTTTGGAACAATTGTTTGTTACTTTGTTTATATATTATGTGCAATAAATTTGCAACTTATCCAAAATCTTCAATCAATTAATTAGTTTTCAGTTGAAAAGAAATGTTTCAACTCAATCAATAATATATGAAAGACTCACAATAATCCACACACATTGTCATTACAATAAACGACAGTTCACAAATCACAACGTTGCTTTCACAATCCACACATGGACCCTCCAACACAAAATACTAGGTTTAATCATTTAAATTTGTAACATATTTCATTTTAATCTTTTAAATTCAAAAAGTATACTTTTAGTTTTTTATTATTAATACCTTTAATTATACTTAACAAAAAATGTTAATTCATTTACCATTCTCCCATTAAATGATATTAAATATACTTAAAGATTAATTATTTAATATATTTTTATTAAATTTTAAAATTTAACAGTATTTTATCAACATTTAATTGCATAATCACTGTACCTGTTTGGGAAAACGGTAAAGAAGTGCTTTTACGTAAGTCGAGGTAAATATGTGAAGGAGATTATCTCGATTTGCGGAAATACACTGTTGAATGTACTTTTGGGGAGTGTAAAAGCTTCTCCAAGCATGTCCGCTATTTAAATTTGCTGAATTACCATTTTTCGATAAGTAAAGCTAATTTTGTTAACAATGAAGGATTAAAGTGCACTTTTTATTTTTTTGGTAAATTTAAAGGGATCAAAATGAAATATGAAGTAAATTTAAAGGTTTAAATTTATACTTTGATCCGATAATTCAATCATATATAATCAATTAATATTTTTTGTTTGAAACAATTTCTCAAATCATTGAAAGCATAATGATTTGGACTCTTTCTAAACATTTCAGCGTGTGACTAATCCTAGAAAAGAAAGTTGAGAGGTTTGATGCTAAATGAGATTATAACATTTTAACTATGCATAATGATTACAATTAAGTGGACTAGGGCTTGTTTGAGAACCAGGTTTAAAATCTAGGTTTCACAGATTCCGAGGTAAAAACTAGGTTTTGAAAAGTGATTTATGTTTGGAAAGTTATAGCTTTTATGGATTCCGAGGCAAAAAAGTTGGTAGAAAATAGGAAAGTAAGAAAGAGAAAGAAAGAAAAAGTAGGAAAGAGAAAAAAGGAGAAAGTAGGGAAGGGAAAACCTAGGTTTCAAACTGAGGTTTTGTAACCTAGGTTTTGAAACCTAAATGCCAAACAAGCCCTAAATGAGATAGATGACTTACCTATAAAGATTTGAATTTGACTTTTGTATATCAATAAATCACTATGAAATTTTTCCTTATGTCATAAGAAATGTTAGTTAACTCATAAGTTGCAAGTAAGGTGATGAGATGGGTTGAAAAAACCTATATCAAAATGGGATTGCATTTTGTAACCTTTAATTCTTCAAAGAGGGATTGACAGATTGGCAACTAATCACCAACATCTTTTTTTTAAAAAAAAATATTTCAAATATTTTTTTAAATTTTTAAATTAAATTACAAGTATATATATTAATTTCAAGTTGTTTCTTTA
>JANTPZ010027076.1:0-12937 GCA_025593235.1 Vachellia pachyceras
AGAAAATGGCCTGGTTCCAAATGTCTATACATATGCATTTATTATAGAAGGCTATTGTAGAGCTAACAGGATTGAAGATGGTGCAAACTTTTTCAATGGGCTGGTTAATGAGAAAGTAGAGCTAAGTCCTGTTATTTATAACATACTTATTGCTACCTATTGCAGAATCGGAAATGTAACGAAAGCCTTCGAACTTCGTGAGGCAATGAAAAGTAGGGGTATTCCACGGACATGTGCCACATATTCTTCTCTAATACATGGCTTGTGTAATATTGGTCGTGTTGATGAAGCAAAATATGTATTTGAAGAAATGAGAGATGAGGGCTTATTGCCAAATGTTGTTTGTTACACTGCTTGGATTGGTGGTTACTGTAAATTAGGCCAGATGGATAAAGTGGAGGGCATCTTACAGGAAATGTCTTCAAATGATATAAAACCCAATAAAATTACCTACACTATCATGATCGATGGGTATTCTAAATTGGGCAATATGAAGGAAGCCAATAAGCTTGTAAATGAGATGATAGCAAATGGAATTGCACCAGATAAGATCACTTATAATACGCTGGGAAAGTGTTAAGTCAGCAAAAGAAGCTACGAATGCTTTTGAACTGCATGATCAAATACAAAGAAAAGGAATATGCTTTGATCAATTAGATGTACAAATTGATCAAGGTTTGCTTCCATCTACATTACTTAGAGCTATCATGAGATTGTAAAACAATGGATCTTGATACTTCGAGTTTTGTGGTTGATGCTGCTGTTATTTTGCTTGATTCTCAGCACATCATCTGGAAAAGATTGTTTCATATGCCCTTGCTTTGGCTGCTTGATGAAGAATGAGCTCTGGACTTCAGAGGTTGGCCACTTGATATTAGAAAGTGATTTCATTTTGCTATGCAATTCCCCCCCCCCCTCTTGTGATAGTTTTAATATAGTGATGAATGAATGGTATTGTTAGGACAACCCATAATATGCCCTTTTTTTCTTTTATAAATATATTTGATTTTCCTGTTACACTCCTTTGCGATGTTTTAAGTGTATTCTCCATCATGCTCCCCGGATATTAAATAATATTTCCTTGGTTTAAATTGCATCATTTTCTGTTTTTTTTCCGTATTTTTAAGACCTATTTTTTGTAATAATGATCTGTTGGTCATGCGGGGTTATATTTCAATCATAATGACTGTGCTGAGTGTATTTGGAACTTGGGAAATTTTTTCCCCAGTATATAGACTGTCTCCTTACATTCTTAGGATTAGGTCAACTTTCATTCTAGTTTCTAAATTATTGTTCTTACATCGTATAATGATCGGCTATGTCATTTAGCCATCCATTTATGTGAGATATACAAGTCTTGTGTTCCATGGTCAAAAACTTGTTAGTGCTGCTTATTGCATAACATCCATATATTTGTATGTGATGAAGAATGGCTATTATTCAGTACTTATTCTACTTGTTCGTTTAATGATCCATTGCTCATGTCAATTGCAGGGCGGGGTTCAGCAGTGCAGCAAAGATTTTGTTGCTTCATAATCAATAGCCAGGTTTCCATCTTTTGTTGATCCTTTGTTTATTATATGGGTTGATTCTGTTCTAATTTGTTTCCTTTTTAGGTTTGTTGCTGTTGCAGCATGGGAACCAAGCAGCCAATACCAATCTCCTCTCAGATAATGCAGGCACGATTCAAACGAGAGAAGAGCGGGATATTGTTAAAGCATCATTGGTGAAGATCTCCACTTTTATTCTTTTCTGTTACTCAATCACAGGTTATTTCATGGATGACAGTTTCCAATGTGAAGGATAAACTAAAAGAACCAATGGGGATAACAAAGACTTGAAGAAGCTAACGAGAGATTTTATTGAGTAAACCACATTCTCTTTTTGCCCCTCAAAATCAGATTTTCAGCAGAAGAACGAGGAATTGGATCACTCTCCCAGATTGTGCATCTAACCCAAGCAGATTTTAACACACAATCTCGTATTTTTTTCGTTTAATTTCCTATACTATCCCACACCCACTTCCAGATTGAAGGGCAAGCTTCAACAGAAGACTTGATCAAAATTTCTTATGGCGGGGAAGTTGTTCTAGAATAAGCTACAGTACTCTCCATGCGTTCTGGTAAGGGCAGCCTCTTTTCCTTCCTCCTGTAAATTTTTGTGATGTTTCGATGCTGTTTTGTTCTGTTGGACCTTGTGTAGTTCACAATCCACACCTATCTTCTCCAGGTTCCTACTTGTGACTTAGACCTCTGTTCATTTTCCAGCTCCTATGATCCCTTGAATCTAAGAAGCTTCTGATTATGACGGATTCCTATTTGTAATAATTCTGTAGTCACCTTTTAAAGCCGCTTCTGATCCTCCTCCTCACTCTTCTTCTTTCGTGAGTACAAGAATCTTGCTTCAGACGACGGCATTACTCCTGTGGCTTGATCTAAAGTTAGTTTTGTTCTGTTTTTCCACGAGTTATAATGTATCATTAGAATCTCTTATGGAGAAGTTAAAATGTTACAAATTTTATTGCTGAAAGCATAATTCAGTTACCTTTAAATCTTTTATAAGCTTTTACAATCATTTTTGAAATTATATTAACATTGTATATCTTCTTGGCCTCCTCAAAACTTCAATAATAGATTCAAAAAGCAGTAAAAAATAGATTTTGATATCAAAATACTTTATCATTTTAACGTTTATATGACTAATTTTATTCCAAGAATGACGTGAGGATTAAGTTAATTTCTTTTTCAATTTTTTTGGGGTTTTGGGGGAAGTATATAATAATAGACTCATTTGAGAACACGGTGAAAAAGTTCTTTTACGTAAATCAAAATAATATGTGAAGGAGATTATCTCATTTTATAAAAAAAATGCGGTTGAACTTCACTTTTTCTTTCGGTAATAGGCATAACAAACTTTTGGCAGTAAAAGGAAGCAATATAAAAAATAAGGTGTGGGGGCCAGGCAAGCAAGGGTAACAAAGATTACAAAAACACCGTTTATATTTAGGGCGAAGGGACCTAAAATCTTGTACAAATGCTTCAGCATCATCGTATATTAATATGTACGAATGTTCAAAATGAAAGAAAAAAAAGATGTAGCATCACTGAATATAACAACAATGGGTTAGTGCGATATGCATTTTTAGTGAAAATACTCCTCAACCCTACATTTTATGAGGCATTTAGGATTGATTCAGACTGAAAAAAAAAAAACAGGTATTTGGGATTTAGATCCCTGCCGTTCTTAGCATGACGGACGTTGGATTGATCTGACAGACTTTGTTGCGCCACGCCATCAGCAAAGTCAATTGCAAAGTCACGTTCAGATCAGCGGCAGCCTCCTGACACAGTAGCTTCCAACGCCGCGCCAACTGCCTCATAGCAAGTTCTTGCAAGTTTGCTTTTATGATCACAGAGCCATGTTGTAAAACTGATACTGGCTGCTTATTTTGCTAGATTAGGCATAATGCAATCCAGCTCCAGCCATCATTCTGGCTTTGTAGAGATTTACTAAATGAACTGAATGAATTGGCTCCGTGAATTAGCCAAACACCTTTCATCTTCAATGGTTTTGATGAGGCAATAATGAATGTGATAGTGCTTGAGACTGAAACAGCAAAAACACATTTGGCTCAGCAAGTTGCCTCTTTCACTGTTTGATCAACAGGGAAGTTGCATTATGAATCCGTGTCCCCACGCTGCTTCCTTATTAGAACTTTCAAGAATTTACTGCTTTGACCTGAAGTGGTCCCTAATTCAGTACTATTTCCCTCAAAGGTTAATAATCTCTTCCTCTTTCATTTTTTCATAATTCAGATTGGCCGAGGGATTTGTGGTCATTGTCATAGAGAAAAAGTCCATCTTCCCCACGATTTCTCAACTTCCCTTTCATGTCAATTCTTATTTCCAAATTTGGGTTCAATGTGTTCCCTCCCCCTTTTGTCTCCATTTTCCTGTCTCTGCTCTATTGTTTTTATCAATCAATAAATCAAAAGGGCTTTCTCTAGAATCAACATCTGTTACTGAAATGGTTACTGGCGACTAATAATGACATTTTAACAAGCTTCAAAACAGACATGATGATCACGCTTTAGTAAATTAGTGTTTTACTGGCCGCTTTAAACATAAGCCCTCCTCAACAGCCTATTTCGTTTTGGTACGTGAACAGATTATGAGAAAATATACAAGGCCTATCCTGTAAGTGTCTTGACATGTTAATCAATATCAGCTATCTCATTTAGTTAGCATTAGCCGTCTAAGTCACAGAAAATAAGGTCCACGTGATTCATTACCTTCTCTAAGTACAGAGACGTATATATCAGAGAGAGGGGCCAGTGATATTTTTACTCTGAATTTCATTCTTGTTGGAGAATTTCTGGAGCCAAACTCCTCATTTCAGACATACATTTTAAGATAATCAAAATGCGGTTCACATAGGCCACAAGTTTTCGTTCTCTGTACTGCTCCCCCTCCCCTAACACATAAATATGTGTCCTCTCTCAGCCACAAAGGCAGAGAGATGAGTATGTACAAGCCGGTACCATTGATGCCACAAGCAAGCAAAACCTCTTCACAACTTGCAACAATGCAAACAATAAGTGTATCCATTAATTTTTTTTTTTCGAAAAAATTGTAGTTGAAGGAAAAGCACTATGGCTGGTTCTAAATCAAGTGAAACAAAATAGGCTTCAAATTTTTGCCATTTCAAAATTAAACCTCTATATGTGATCCTCAGTGGGAGATATGCCCCTTCCACAAACCAGTTGAGACTTGAGGGTGAGGTATCCTTTTTTTTTTTGTGGTATAAGGTATTCTTTTATATCACCAAGAAATTAAAATTTAATGAATATGGCTGTGCCAGCCACCCCACTTGTAAAATGGGTCCTACACTTCACGTGGATGTATGCTTCTTAATTTCTTGGGGCCCCATTTGTTAGTCCTTGGTATTTTGCAGCCCAAATTACTAGCTGATGTTCTTTACAATAACCCTTATCTTCTGTAAGCTGACCTCTATATAAAGGATTATCCAGTCATTCTTCCTAATCAGCAAATCCTAGAGAGAGTGAGAGTGAAAGACACACCTCCAACTCCATGCAAGCACAACTTGCTAGCAATATAACATTCCAGCAGGCCAGGGCTAAGGAGCTAACACAGAGACCGACTTGCAGAGAAAGAGTGAGTAATTGCTCGCTACCCCATCACCTTATCTCTGTGTATAATCAAATAGGCAACGACAATGGTACCCATCCTGCAGAAAGAAGCTTCACAGAATCCAGTGCTGCTCGTGAAGAGAGTACAAAAGGTAGGAAAAAAGTACCCAAGGTTCATACCCTTAGCTTCTCTAATCTTGCATTATCTTTTCACTACATCCTAAGAAAGGTTAAAGCCTTTTACAGTGGATTCCTTGAAGGCGTTATTAGAGAATCAGTGGTGGGAAGTGAAGCACCAATGCAAGATCCATATTTCTCAATTCCAGTCCTTCCACACCCATGATTTTCTCCCCCTGCGAATTAATTTGTATTCAAAAAAAAATATCAGGGAATAATTCAAAACTTGCGTGTTATTGTGTGTAATCATATCACTTGTTTATCAGTACTAGTGATCAACTAGATTCTGGTACTTGAAAACAGAGTTATGTTCTCAATATATACCATCTCCACCATGCTTTAAGTTCCTCAATGCTCACATGCAACGTTGAAATATCTACTACTTGATATTTGTGCAGACAGTTGCTGAATGAGTGCTTTCTAGGCGTAGATCGCATACTATAGCTACATCAAGCGTAATAAGAGATCACTCTAGTGCCGAAGATGTATGTCTTCTTGAGAAAGCAACATGCATTATTGATTGGAAAAGGATATATACCAAGGCCTTTACCATATCTCCTAATCCTTAATGAATTGGTATAAACATAAAGTTCATTTCTCCAACTTTTCCTCCTTTACTATGTAAAGGCACTTTCTCTGGATCAGCAAATTTACCTTATTTTCTCTTTATACCAATATGGCAAATCAAGACAAATGGTGAATGAGGTGAAATAGTCACCCAAAGCCCAAAGGCTATACACAAACGAGGCAAAAATAACCTTACAAGAGAGAAAAACCTCTTGATCCTTCTGAGAACAAGCAACTATGAGGCAAAGACAGCACTCTTCACCATTAAGCAAGGGAAGGATTTGATAAACAGTGACAAGGCACGCTCCCAAAGGTGGGAGTGTGCCTTATCTTTGATAAACATATGACGTATATCTTCAAGTACTACAAACTAGGAGAAAGTTAATCACTTGGAGAGTAGAGACACGTTCACATAGTAACTAGGGGAGAATGCAGCCTATAGAATAGGGCTCATTCAGATTTTCTACTTACCTTTGAATCCTATTCGATACTCATTTCCAATCTATCTATTTTTATCGGATCTAACGGTTCTTTTCACCCATACTCTCACTGATACATTGCATACTTTAAGGTTGCTTTCAAAGGCTAATAATAACCACGCGTCTGAATAGTCAACATTATTTTATAGAAAGATATCAAATCAGCTATCAATGTCGAAAGTTGAAAGATGGATAAGAAAGCAAAAGGAAAAAATGTTAAGTGTTCGGACTTTTGTTGGACAAAACAAAATCAGTTGAAAAATTAATAACTTTGATGTGCGCATGGTAAATAAATTAACATCAATATTGCCTCAAGCTTCATGCACATTCACGTGTCATGTCATCTCAGGCTGGGCTTGATGTAAATGCACTATGCCCGTTCTAGTTCCACTCGATATTTCTTACGCTAGGTCGCAAACAATGGGGACAATGCCAAGATTACCGGTAATCTTTCAAAAGGTAGGAGTATGAAAGTGGTATTTACCTTCTTTTGAAGGAAAGAATATGCAGGAATCTTTAGGCCCCACCATCTATTTATATATTTAGCATCTAGTAACAAGAATAACACCAAGCCAGATATATGAATCGCATTCAGAATGCATAATAACACAACGTTCAATTTGAACACAGAGCCCACGCACCAAGAAACAACACCATTTAATTGTTTGAAATTTTCGTGTATGTTATATGATTATATCACAGATCAATTTCATGCAGACAAAAAATTGAGAAGGTAGACATCATTTGCATGGCGACGTTAACCAAACCTGAAAAGGCCAACTCCCCTTGCCAGCGGGGAGTCTACAAGCTAGTGGTCCCTAACTTGGAACAGCGACCTCCATAGTTCACTGTGTGATGGTGAATTCACATGGGCCCCTGCACGAAATCTATCGATAAAAGGCGGTGATGCGAAGGACGTATACTAATCATCATAAACAGACAGGTGAGAGAATTCCAGAATCGAACAGAACAGAACAAAACGAAAGAATAATTAAGGCATAAAGCAACAAATTGTTTCGAGATTCTTTACAGTATATCATAACTTGAGTAAACAAATTCACAAACACTATACGTGCAAGCTACGGGATCAGGCGAACTTCGGACTGGATTGCATCGTTAAAGTGTTGATTTGAATACGATCGAACATAGGAACGAGGAGGGGGAAGAAAACTATCGTGGATTTAGCTGAAGGGCAAGGGAAAATCTGGCGGGCACTTTTTCAGTTTTCTTTAACCCCGTTTTTTTTAAATGAGGGATGCTCCTAAAGGTGATACCAAATCAAAAACTCCAATGGGCCCAATTGAAGAAGCCCATTATATCTATTGGCCCAATCCCTCCTCTCACCCTATTAAAATGGATAACAGCTGGGATGGGAATTAGATTATGTGATACCTAATTTTTTTAATGTTCAAATGCAATCACATTTATTGATAAATATTATACATTTATCATGTTATTATTAAATAATTATATGTTTATTATGTTTTCAATAACTCAATATCAAATGCTGTGTAAATGAAGGGTTAGGGTGACATCTTTTTTTTTATACCATTAACTGATCTTTTTTTTTAATTATATTATCATGCATATGGGCTTGTGGCTGCTCTCCTATCGTAGCCGACTTCTCATAAACTTAAACTCGAGACCCAAAAAGATTTAGACTCTGTTTGTTTTAACGTTATAAAAAATATATTAATACAAACTGAAATATACATAACACGTAAAATCGTAAATGATGTTAGAAAAGTAGTTTCTGTCGTTAATATAAACAAATCAGCCTTACACTGTTGGGCAACACTATGATTGGTGTTAGGGTGGCATTCTGATCTGGACAAGTTGTCATCTCTGTCAGCACTTAATAATCCCAACTGGAATTCTGTATATGTGCATTGCATTCAACTGAGCTATAAATCAACAGATGAATGGATATATATATTGGAATAATTTCTTTTGTCTTGGAACTTTATAGCTATCTTATTTTATTCTGTTAATGTACATCTAACATCCTAAAGTATATTTAGGTGCTTCCAACACCGTAAAGCATCTTTTATGCATGAGTGTTAGATGTAACAGAAAAATATGTTATGATCTAGACATATCTGAAAAAAAATGTAGGGTAATGAATGCACCAAAAAATACTTAAGGGTTTTGAATGGACATTCAACCTTATTTTATATAAGATCTTTTTTAAATTCTCAATACATGTCACATTGATAAAATTATTATATAAATGTACAATTTTATTTCTAATTTATTGTTAAATGACTTGTTATTTTCTTGGGCTTCTTAGTTATTAAATAGGAAGAAGATTAAAAAATTATTAAATTTAAGACATTTTTAATCATGATAAAACATATTAAAAGTCACTTGTAAATGGGATTAGATAAATATATCTTCTTATGTTCACGCTAACTTCTCTTCTACCTAACTGATCCCTCTCTTAGTTTTTGAATTCAGAAATTTCATTATTTTTTTGGTACATGTATCTTTTAAGTTGAGGTAATCCTATTTAAAACAATGTTGATAATGTTAAAAATGGATGTATCTTTTAACACTATTTTGAACTTTGATTTTTTTTTATACATAAAAGTTTAGGTGAGTTTGGCACCGATCCCCCAACAAGATCAGGGCACGGCCTCAGGGCTCTTTGAACACTTACAAGGGACTTACGAGATTGACTACTAAAGGAGCCCTCACAACGGCAGAGGGAATCGAACCCACCTCCTTATGGGAGTTGAATCCGTTCCTTACCATCTATGTCAACATTGATTTGTAGAAACTAGAAAGTAACCCTTCCAACAAACCTAAGTTCCTTTTGGAAAAAGGAATTCCTTTTTGTGGAAATAAGGGGACCCAGTGAGTCACAATGTCAATTATTTTTGTGCATGACAGCGAGACCACAATGTCACATCTTATTATCTAAAACATGACTATACGTTTATTTTTTTTTTTTATGTGCCTTAGATATGTAATCTTCGGATATTAATTAATTTCACAATCAAATCCAAGAATCCCCAATATCTGCATAAATTAATATATTATCCTCAACATTCACAATAAATGAATCAGTGATGTTTAAATTAACTCTGGTCCCATGTTCTATGTTTTCTTATGGTCAAAACTTAACATAACACTTCTTGTTTGGGGGCAATAAACAGTTTATGGTAAGTGGTCATCTAATCAGAAATCGACCCTTTTTTGACTTTTAATTATTAAGTTTATTTGTTATTTTTTATAGGCAGAATTTTTTTAAAAAAACAAAAGAAGGTTGGCATGCACTATTCTCATATCTTCAAATTTGAGGTGTCCTTGGTGTTTTGAATCATGCATGGGCTTGTTTGGAACAACGTTTTTAAAAGATAAACGCACGTTCAACAGTGTTTTTCCGTAAAATAAGATAATATCCTCCACATATTTACCTCAGTTTGTGTAAAAATACTTATTTAACGTATTCCAAAACAGGCCCATATAAGATTACTGTCCTTTTCAGGATTGATATGCAAAAGTAGGTCATGTAGACCAAATTAAATTTAGACTAACTTGTAACATAGAATCAACTTAGGTCTTGTTCATTCGCTGGAGTTACTTCTAATTATGCCCCGTAATGGTTTGGGCAACCCTTGAACAGATTATGTTGAGATACTTTCACCTTATTGAATTTAGTTGGCAACCTAACTACTATTTGTGTGGTTTTCTAAGGTTAGGCAATGAAAATGGTGGGTATGAGACCCTAAAATGTGGGCAATGCTTGAGAATTGGGAGATTCTTTCTTTTTTTTTCAAAATGGAAAATGAAAACTACCGTTAGGATCTAAGTATCAAGTACAAACTAACGAGAGTCGGGTAAAATAAAAAGGGTTAGTCCTTTGTAATATAATGAATGAATAATGTCTTACTAGTGATGTTTAGCTCCTTACTCCCTTGTGATAAAGTTTGATGGCTTTTGCACAATCACTTAATACTTCAAAATTTTTAAATCCATTAAACCAACAAGGTTCTAGTCGTCTCATAATCCCAAACACTTCTGCTATAGTCAGTGAGAAAATTTCCAGTTCGTAGCAAAACCCAAATAATCAGTTGGTAAGGTATAGTTGTAGAAAAACCCAAAAAAAAAAAATACAATTCCACTTCCCTCCTGTTAATAAGCCTAATTGATCCATTAGGGCAAGTGTAATCTTCAGCAAATTCTAATACAATTAATTGACACACATATATATGGGGATAGTTTGTCATGTAATACTGTAATCCTATTTATTATCATCCATTACTTTGACGCTATTTTCCCGGTCCTTTTGGTATTCTAAACTATAAATAAGATTATGATATTGAATGTAACTGAAAAGTACATCAACAGTGTTAGATAAATATAATGGATGTGTTTAAAAAAGTTTACGGATTTCGAGAAGAATTTACAGATTTCGAGATGGTTTTGTCTTGGTTTGTGTGCACCGTTGGAAAGAAGTTATTCCTAAACATGCCCATATCATAGTGGTTGATGTTACTTTATACAATTTTTTATAATTAATTGGTATGTTCAACACTTTTATAGATTCTATTACCAAATATTCGAACAATTAGTTAATCTAATTTGTAAAGCATGATCAACAATGGAAGGTACCTCGATACTTCGAGTAATTATCACGACTATAATATATATATATATAGGACTCAAATATGAACCACTCAGGGTTTGTTTGGATTCAATTTTGAGAATAGCTTTTACAGATTTTAAGGTAAAACCTGTGTTTGAAGATTATATTTTGGAGAATAACTTTTACGGATTCCGAGGTAAAACCTATATTTTAAAAAGTGATTTATGTTCGAGAAGTTATTAGCTTTTACGAATTCTGAGCCAAAAAGGAGGTAGGAAAGAGAAAGAAAGAAAAAGTAGGAGAGAGTGGAGAGAAAGAAGGAAACAAGTAGGAAAGAGGAAAAAGACAGAATGAAAAAGTAGGAAAGGGGAAAATGTAGAAAAATGAATAAAAAGTATGAAAGAGGAAAACTAGGTTTCAAACTGAGGTTTTGTAACCTGTAAATATATTGTAATTAATATATAATCAGATATTATTCTTAGGGGATCGGTTATGATTATTAGGAGATTATTAGTCATTAAGAGTATTATTAGTCATTAAGAGCATTTATGTATGATACTCTCACATTGTATATAAATTTCCCTCCTCTACGTATGAATGAAGATAAGCTATTCAGTGCATCTCTTTACAACTCTTTACATTGTATCAGAGCCCTAGGGTTCCTTTTCTTCTTTTTTCGTCCATACGGAGCATTGTTCACCACGTCCGTACAAGACACTGTTCATCGTATGTACAGTTCTGTACGATTCGTTTTTTGTCGCCCATTACTATTCATCCGGTGTGATTTGGCCTGTTTCGTGGCTGGTTGGTGAGTCTGGTGATTGGGCTTTGTTGGAGTTCGTTCTGTTGCTGGTTTGCTATTTCTGGACTGTTTGCTATTACTGGTTTGCTGTTCCGTGTCCTCTCTTTTCTGTTGCTTGGTCCCTGGTAAAACCCTTCCTTATTGATTATTCTGCTCATAGCTCATCCTTTTGCTATTTGCTCAATTTTTTTCTATGGCTAAGACAAAAATTTTTGTTGTTCCGGAGGTTGTTCCGGTGGTGACTAAGATTACTGATCATAAGTTAAGTTGGACTAACTTTATGGACTGGAGTATGGTTGTTCGTATGTACCTACGAAGTATTGATAAAGAGG
Organism: Vachellia pachyceras; assembly: GCA_025593235.1. Lineage (NCBI taxonomy): Eukaryota > Viridiplantae > Streptophyta > Magnoliopsida > Fabales > Fabaceae > Vachellia > Vachellia pachyceras. The sequence goes on from JANTPZ010027076.1 coordinate 12,098, forward strand.
ATCATCTGACGGCCAATCCACCTTCAGATGATTCACATAAAGCTTGGTTGCGTGATGACGCCAAATTATTTTTACAAATTCGTAATTCTATTGAAAGTGAGATTATTTCGTCTATCAATCACTGTGATTTGTTAAGGCACTGATGGATTACTTAGAATTTCTGTATTCAAGCAAGGGAAATATCTCTCGTGTTTACGAGGTTTGCAATGCTTTTTATCGAGCAGACAAGAATGACTGCTCTCTCAAGGCATATTTTATGGACTTCAAACGCACTTATGAGGAATTGAATATGTTAATGCCTTTAACTACTGATATTCAGGTACAACAGACTCAACGGGAGCAACTAGCTGTTATGAGCTTCCTCACTGGTTTACCATCTGAATATGAGACAGTCCGCTCTCAAATTTTATCTGGGTCTGAGATTTCTACTCTTCAGGATGTTTTCTCTCATGTCATGCGCACTGATAACATTTCTCAGCTTTCTTCCGGCACCCCTACTAGTGCTCTCATAAGTAAGGGTCAATCTGATTATCGTCCTCCAATTCACAAAGGGGCCTCCTGGCAGGGGGAGTTTATCAAGATTCTAGTGGAGTCACCTGCTATTACTGTAAGGAACCAGGTCATACCAAGCGCACATGTCGCAAGTTGCAGAACCGACAACAAAGAACTACCTTTGCATATGTCACATCATCTAATGATGACAGGGTTACTATTTCCGCTGCTGAATATGCCAAGTTCTCCAAGTATCAGGAATCTCTGACTTCTACAGTGCCATCATCATTACCACCACCAAGTGCTCTTGCCACCACAGGTAATACTGCTACCTCTCTTGTCTCTTCT
>JANTPZ010027077.1:0-10977 GCA_025593235.1 Vachellia pachyceras
GATTATCTTGACAAGTACATTCTATTTTGACATCCAGCATTCCTCTTGTATACGGCCTCAGCAATTGCTGTAGCACTGGTATTGACCCTATATTGTGCCCCCCGCTGTGGCCAAACTAATATTTTGGTCTACATTGGAACATGCTCTGTAATTGGATCATTGACAGTAAGTGACGCAGATAGATGCCGTGTCAATATTGAAAGACTTAACTTTTGTTGTGATTTTGGTCATGTGCTGCTTGCTGCCTTTCGTTTTTCATTTCTAATATGTTATTGCGCAGGTCATGAGTATAAAAGCAATTGGCATTGCAATAGAACTTACATTAGAAGGCATAAACCAGGCTGTATACTACCAGACATGGATTTTTGCAATGGTCGCTATTACTTGCATCATTGTGCAATTAAATTATCTTAATATGGTCAGTATCTTGCAGCACACAGTACCCCCCTTGGGCGGGTAAAAATACTTGCCGTATATCTTTTACGTTGTGACATCAACATTGAAAGATCTGCTTCCTTCTTTTAGATGCTTTCCTAGTTTTTTGTTGCCTTTTCTATGTATTTTAGGTATATTCCCAGTGCAAAAACTTTCTTGGAGTATGTCAGCTTGCTAATTTTCTACGATGGACGTTTAATGGTTAACACTTGCAGCTGATGGCAAGTGACAACCTTGTGAATCCTGTACTATTGTTTAGGTTCTTGATGGTATTCCTTGTCTAGACTTGTGACGTCAAGTTTTATAGAAAAAACTGTAGGAAAACGCTGTTAGAAAGAATTGAGTTTCCTAGATGTAAAATCTTGGTATTCGGTACGTACATCCCTTTGCCAAATAGGATCCATGCAATGCTTGTTATAAAGCCCAATATAAGATGATAATCTTGGCGTCCCGAATTTTTTATTTCAACTAGGGGACTTGCTGCAACGGTTTTTTATTGTTATTGTACTTGTATTTGATTTTGAATGTGTATGTCATCAGTGGTTAACGCTTCCGTGGTTACAGGCGTTGGATACTTTTAATACATCAGTTGTGTCTCCTATCTATTATGCACTGTTCACATCTTTCACAATATTAGCCAGTGCAATCATGTTTAAGGTGGGTATTTTACAGAAATATACGAGTAAATGTCAGGCAAGGAAACATTTTATGGTTATACCATCTACTATAATCCTGTTTTCTGTACTATTATCATTTAGGACTATTCTGGTCAAAGTGCAAGCAGTATTGTATCAGAGCTGTGTGGTTTCATCACTATTTTATCTGGAACAGCAGTTTTGCATAGTACAAGGGAGCCAGATCCTCCTATAACAGGTAATGCCTCTTGCACTTCAGTGTGTAGGGTTTGGATGATGTAGGATCCCATAAATATATGTATTAATACTTTATCAAGGGTATCCAGTTGCAATCACAGAGCACCTTATTATTGCTTGGCTTGACCTGTGAAATGTTCTGGATAAGCCTTAGACTAGAACTTGGAATAAATTTTAGATAATTTGGAAGCTTATTATATTTTCTGTTCGAAGAGCATGATTTCTTTCTCATGAAATGTTTTGTGGGTAAAAACAGCAAATATAATAAAGAAGATAGGAACAAAATGCTGGCAAACTTTGGAGCTTAGCAAAAAAAAGGGGAGCAACACGTTCTGGGGTGGGGCCTGAACATTCATAGGAATATTTGTGAAAGAAATGTGAAATATATTCTGTCATTCACTGAGAATCGGCAGTAAAAGGATAATTGCTTCAATGGTCTTTACAATTATATTGCTCCTTGGCTAATATAAAATTGAGATTGGTTATGTGTTGGCCACTTTTGAAACCGAGTCTACATGTTCGTAGGTAAAAAACTCTGGCACACTTCCGATATTTAGAATATAATGTCTTCACCTTTGTCATTCTAATTGAAGGCTTCCATTTTATCCATGATACTCTTTTAACCTTTAACCTATAGCTTCATAAATATTGTAGAACCTGAATAGGCATCTGGAACTTCTAATAGATGTTGTACATTGAGGAGTTCACTAGTTTCTAGTGATGTTTTTTTCTCAAGTGTCTGATTATTCCGGACATGCAGATTTATACACACCTTTGTCTCCTAAAGTGTCATGGTATATCCATGGCAGTACTGAACCTTGGAAGCCAGAGGAAGATGCACCGCCGTTCGATTTAGCCAAAATCATACGGCAGGACCATTTCACATGACGGAAGGATTCAACGAAATCAGATTGGTCCTGCGACGTGCTGCCATTGCATTATGCGGGGCATCCTGTTTAACTTGTTTATTCTAAGCGACTGAAGTGTGCCATTTTTGATAGATTTTGGCCTTTCTCCAGTTCCACTATTTGGTTTTGCAGGAGTTACACGAGATTCATGGACAGCGTGCAGGCAAAGAGGAGAGATTCCTTCCCTTTTTTTAGATTTATTTTTTAATTTCTTGTAGAAGTTCACAAGCCTGAGCTCTGTTCATCCTCAAGTTTGCATTCATTTTACCCTCATGAGTTGAGATGGTCTTTTTTGCCTACCCCTCTTTTCCCGTATTGTGGTTTCCCTCCCTCTGTTTTACTTTTAGGGTTTACAGCTAATTTATTTGCTCAATGAAGATTATTTCAGACCCACTTCCTTTGACCTGCTTCCAGGCTCTGGTCTGAGCCAGCGAAATGCCTGGAGCTAACCCATATAATGTTTATCACTGTGATGTTCATTAACCGTAATGAAGCTGTTCAAGCTTAAAATTGTTTATAATTTTGTACTGATCAGTTAGAATTGAAACAGGCGCTTTTCTGGATCTGGCTCTGGCTCTGGCTCTGCAAGTGTAGCAGCAGAGTGAGTTCATATGTATTGTGGATGTTTGACCTGGTTACGGGTTATATCGCCTTCATGTTAAGAAAGGGAGAAAATATGTTAAATTACTACTCTCCTGTTGACCCGACATTGTAACACTCCATTGAAAGCCCTGTTTTAAAACCATTTTTGTATCTAGTATGAGTTTATCATGTAAGAATTTATGCACATCATGCAAGAGAAGAAGAACCGAGCCCAAAGCGCAACTCAACATTGTTAAAACTTGAAACAACGTAAAGGTTCACGCGACAGGTCAGTAATTGATGAAAGGAATCACGGGAATAGTTTTCTAGATTCAAAAGAAAAGTCAAAGAAAGTCCCATCGATGAATCTCATCTCTCTAGGAAAAAGAAATTAAAATTTCAAAATCTACGTCCAGCTTCTGCACAGCACAGGACCTAATATGAGGAATTATCGTTTCTATATCTTCTATGTGGTAACTAATAAGTAGGCAAGGCCTTTTAGATATTCAACGATCTCTGATCCACCAAGCTTTGAACTCCCATATACTCTATCAACGAAAGTAATTGGAACCTGCACATAATCAAACTAGCGTCTCAGCTCCAAATTGAACAATGAACAATAGTATAATTTCGGGGTCAGAAAATTGTAGCAAGCACAAGTAAGACCGGAGAAAATTACTAAAGTTCAAATAAATAATGTTCAGGTAAGCCCTCATCATATATCTACTTTTGCACAAATTTGGAGCATCTTTTACTCATTAGATCAGAAGATTCAACAGTCAGTCATGTTTGTATTCAGCCACAAGCAAATAATAATGCCCAACTTGACCATATTAAAGGGCTGTAAGTCTGTAACTTCATCTTTGCTTGGACTGAGAATATGGAACTACAATAGATAATACATGACTGCTGCTTGGTTCACCACCATAAAGCATCTCTAAATTTACTTTGGACCCTTTCGTCTATGAAAGCCACTAGATTAGGGTGTATATGCATTATTTACGAGACATTATTTTGACTCACCAGTAAACACCTTTAGCAGTATGAAATTATGCACTTGTTTACCATAATGTTAGAAAATCACATTCACATAAGTCGGTGCAAAACTCCTCTCACATACTTACCACATAGACAGTAAATCATATTGGAAAAAAAGCTTCCACGGCTAATCTAAACTGTCACAACTCACAATGATTCTCTAATACAATGTTGTCACTTATTTTCACAGACACTTGGGCAGCTTAGCTATCAGAAGGTCCTCACTCTGTTTATTGTATCACAGACACTTGGGCAGCTTAGCAATCAGAAGGTCCTCACTCTGTTTATCGTATTCATAAGGAGGATGAACTATACCTCTTTAATCTTGTAACCTTTTCTAGAAGCACGGACGATCATCTCCATTTGAAAGACATACCCCTTACTAACGCAGCAACTAATAATATCTTCAAGCACTGATTTCCTGTAAAGTCTATAAAAGAGGAGATAAATCATTCTTAAACAAGTGGAGCCGCTAACACTCTCAGAGTCACTACTTAATAGCAATCATCAAGTTGCATACCTAAAAGATCCTGTTAGATCAGAAACCCCAGGCCATAAAAAGGTTTGTGCAAGAACATTCGCCCCTCTGCTTGTTAATTTGCGCACAAGATTCCATCCATGCACACCACCGCCCTTGACATAACGGGTTCCAGTAACTATATCAGCACCAGTTTCTGACTGTTTTCTGCAAAACGTAAATGGAGAATCAAATGGCATAATAGACAGATAAGAAATAGACAAGAAGCTACTAGAAGGTTTTCTTACCTGATGAAGCTTGGCAAATATTTTGGCTGCAGAAGACTTAAACAAATCAGTCAAAGAAAAGATGTAGCAAAAACAAAATTAATTTAACAAATTTCCAAAATGGACTTCTAATTCAACATAGAGTCAAAGACAACAAATGAATGGCGTAATTCTCTCTGACCACGGATTATAAATTTGTCAAAGACTAGGATGTTCAAATGACAGTTGAATTAGTAAAACATTAAAGCAACATTTCAAGCCCAAACAGTCATTTGTTTGAACTCAATTCTGCGGAATTCTTTTCACCCTTTTCATCAACCAAATCCCTTTTATTTTCCTGAGTTTAATCGTTAGGAACGGCAAACTATGATACGAATCTCAAGGGCACAACTTACATGGTGTGATAGATCAGCATCCATGATGACAACAAAATTTCCAGACGCATGCTTTAAACCATGAATGTAAGCCGTTCCTAGAATCGAATTGAATCAAAATTGCCAGTTTTTCATAGTTTATAATAACTTAAGAGCACAAGGATGGGGTAAATACCTAAACCCAGCTTACTGGGTCTGGCTCTTAATAGCTGGAATCACAGAGAACGCTTAATATAAGATTCACAAGGACTGAGAACCCAAAAGAGAGAGGGGGAAGGTGAAAAGATAAATATGAATGACGAGAAGTTTATATGTAAAGATCCAAATTCAAGTTGTGTATTTCTTACAATTCGATCCTCTCCATAAACTTTCTGCAACTGTTTTACGACATCCTGAGTGCCATCAGGGCTTCCATCATCCACGACTATGATTTCAAAATCGACATCCCTAATTGAGGATTGAGCAACCAAAAAAGAACATTTCAAACATGCAAGATCGTCAATCACTATGGTGGAGCAATAGAAAAATAAATAAATAAAGAGACGGGAAATTTACCGGAGGTGCTTGAAAATAAGATAGACGATGAGAGCGATGTTAAGGCGCTCGTTGTAAGTAGGAACGATTATACTGTACTTGTTCTTTGGGGTATCGAGCGGCGCTTCCATTCTAATTGTAATCAGTAATTTGGATTCTCACTCAAACCCAAATTTCTGTTTCCAGGACCCAATTCTCTGCTACGCTGTTCCAGTTGCCGCAGCCTTATAGTTTGACGTCGAGGTAGACGGGTTCTTCTGGGGAAAGAGAGAGATCTTGATTCAGAGATCTATCGCTGGATCCGTTTATTTATTCAAAACGGCGCGTGGCAAATCAGTTTCAAATCCCACCAGGCGAAAAAAAAAAAAATCAGTTATTGGCGCTATTTCTCCCTGAGCTGTTCATCTGACTCAAAGACCGTTTCTCATCGATGCCCTGTTGTTTGGATACATATCTACTTGATTAAAACCAAGCGGCAAAAGTCCTGTTGCAAATCAGAATCCCATCGAGAAGCTTGGAAGCAAAAGGAAAAGCTCTTGCTTTCTTTCAAGACACAAATGATACCCAAGAAAGAAAATCAGCAAACTCATTAGACATGTTTGAATAATCAGAACAGAGGAGAAACGGGCAATAGCCAACGGTATTCCATGTAAAATGAAGAGAAGAGAGCGGTCGAGAGCACTCAAGTGAGAGGAGAACTGCTTCACTCTTCCGCTTGGAACTCAGAAATCAGAACAGAGGAAGGAGACCAAGGATCCGCAAATGCCGACGGAGGAAGGAGACGACGACGGCGTGCACGATCCTAACACTGTTCAATTCAATTTTGCTGTATCCTACTTTGGATGTTTGGTTTACAAGGGGGAGCTATCCAAACGAAAAATATATTATGGAGGGAGATATTCTTGAACGTTAAGGGGATGGATATTTTTCGTTTGGATTGTTTGATTCCTTGAGCTCCCTCCTTAATACATTAGACTTGTTTGGTTAACCCATTTGGACAACTAAAATCCATTCATGCGCTTATCGAGATAAAATTTTTATCACATATTTACTTCAAAATCTATGTCTGTTCTTCCAACGGGCTATCCAAACCTATTTTCTGTTCCGATAACGAGTAGTTAGGAAATGATGTATGCAATGAACGATGATTCATGATTAGCATTCAGCACATACACTAGCGCGATCATTGAGTCCTCTGTTTTCTAGTCTTTCTAATTATTGGAACTACCGTATCAATAGCCGAGTTGCCCTTCTCTCTCTGCGTTGGGAGAAATGGATCTTGTTCCCCATTTTGACTTGTTTGATTAATGTACCCCCTAGTGTGCTGTATTCTTTAAGGGCACTCTTGTTGACCGTCACAGATAGTGCCGGTAAAGCGGACCCTCCACGGGTGCCAATTTTTTTTATTTTTTTAAAAAAATTAAAAATAAATTTTTTTTATTTTTTACCTAATTTTTTTTATAAGATTGCATATTTATGCTATTCTCTTTCAAATTTTATAAGTAAATCTTTAATAATTTTGTAAAAATAGAATTTAATATTACTTTTATCCTTATAAAAAATATTGGGATAAAAAAAGGTAAAAATATATTAGATATAATAATTAAAAAAATAAAAAAAATAGGCTGGTTGGTTGACCTGCCAACCTGCGAGCCCGCCTCCCAACCAAAAAATGGCAGGCTAGACCCAACCCGTATTACCGATACTAGTCACAGACTACAAAGGAGGTGTAGCCTTTTTCATCATGGGATTGAACCTCGTCCGTGGCCCCTTCCATTATATGTGTAGTGATGACGCAATTCATGGCGAGGACACCAGCACCTACAGAGAGTCCACCCACCCTGAAGTGGCATCTAGTGGTGACAACCATCCACTCTAGTTGGCTCCATTCTGTAGTCTTTGTTGTCCGTTCATATGTTTTATTTTTGGGTGTTGATTTTGTTGTCCTTATCCTGCCTTCTCACTCTAATTATTACTGCCTCCTCTCGAATCAAAATTGTGCTTCCCTTGTAAGAAGTTGCTGGCCAACTTGTAAAACACACACAAACACTCTTAAAGCCGAAAATATTCAGATAACTCTGGAAAGCTCAGAGGTGCCCATGCAATTACAAATCAAATTACAGCATTCTGTTCATGAATACATATACGTGTGTTTTTTTTGGGGGGGGGGGGCTAAATATATACAGTAACATCTTGGTGGGCCCGCCTAGGACAAAGGTTAGCAGCAAAGTAATAGAGCATGGTCAATCAAATGCAGCGACTCCTATTGTGGGAGCACCTCCAGACATGATGCATCCTCCCATGGTAGAAACGATCCTTCTTGAGATAAATTCTGTCATCACACAAATTATGAATCAACAGGTGATAACATCTACATTTTCTATGTCATGGCTCCCACAATAATCTCTCACAATGCAGAAATTACTCGAAAGCCATTCTTTTTGTAGAATTACATCGATAATCAATGAATATCCAATGTTTTTAGAGGCCTTTCATGACCTGGCGTACATTATATTGATGTCCCATGTTATCTTGTGGGGGCTAATGAATAAAACAGACCGCAATCCAATAATTAAAATTCATAAAAGGTTACATGCAAGCAACCAAGTATGACACAAGGATATGATTAAGTGGTATGCATGTATATTAAACAGGATTCATTTATTTAAGGTTCATATCATGAATGATCTCAACCTCATTCATACTATGCGATTGAGAAGGAATGCTTTCATAAAGTGCTGCTACTTGCTCACGCAATACATGTAAAAAGCTAGATATGCTCATTTCCATGTAGAGAATAGCGTCATGAACAGATTAAATAAGCAGCACCAGAAGAATTAAAATAATTAAAATGAATGTGCAGGATGCTGAAAATCGAAACGTACTGTTATCCAATAGAAATATCCACGTAGGAGATTCAGAACTCTCGGATGATCATCACGAACTGAATCTATTCTCTTTGCAAGATCTGCACATTCAGCTCGAAACTCAAAAGTTACCGACCTCGAACAAAGAATGCCAAGAGACAAACAACAAGAAAACTAACATTCAGGAATCAAGACTAAAGAAAGTCCGATCTCATAGTGCAACCAATGCACTCGTGTCAGTAGATTTTATAATGCACAGGCAGACAATGGCGTTGTCATACATTCAAAAGCTATATTGCAAGTGGGACAGAGTACTAAAGCAGTGCGACAAATCCTACTTAGCACTTACCAGCATGGTAATCAAGAATAGACTTTGGAGGACGAGTGTTGTCGTCATAGCTTTTTGTGCACGAACGCAGAACTCTTTGGCTTTGCACTGGTTTTTTTTCACCGAGTTGTTTAAGAAGCGTCCGGTACTCTTCCTCAGAGTAAGGTCTCTTAAGATCACCCATGAGTTTACGTCTAAATGTTGAGTGCTTCCGCGCATGGACTTTTTGCTTATGCCACCACTGATCCACATTCACCTGGCCAGCAGCAAATAAAGGAATCCAAATGTTTAAATTTTTAGATTCAATCCCACAAACAATACACGTAATGCTGAACAAAGAACAAAAAAATTGGAATGAAGCAAAAATTATGGATTCATCAAATTTGCGATACGTACAACAGGTTCTGGTTGTTTTAGTAGGGGCCTTTTCAAGTCGGGTAGATGGTGATCATCATCTTCTTCTTTCACTTGCAAATCCATGCTCGATCGAACAACGGTACTCAGGGGAAGAGGCTGTTTTGGTTTCCTACCCTTGCGCATACCTTCTTTGGATCCACAATCGTTTGAAGAGGTTGCTTTAGTTCACGAAGCTGCTCTGCCTCAGAGTTCAGATTGGTGTCGATAGAAATAAGATGGGTCCAATCATCAAGGTTAGACTCAGAATGTGATGAAGTAATTAATGTAGAATCCTCTTGTTCCGATGCATCGTATCTAACAAAGATACCGTCTTCGGGGATGTCAAGCACATAAGATTTTCCGTCAAGCCTCAAGTGATCCAAGAAAACCTTATACGGCACATCATCACTATCATTAGATACATCGGGTGATACAGCTCTGGCTTCTTCCACAGGATGGAGCAGCTGGGGTTTGACACTCTCGTAGAGGTCACTGAGAAAATGCACGACATCGGAGTCGGCCAGTGGATTATGAACATGAAAAGCTTCGGAAAGAGAAGCATAGAAGCTGAGCTTGTCGTTTCTTGATTGGAGGGTCCTGCTCTTGTTGCCCACGTGAGTAGAAATATCACGGTAACAGTCCCAAGGCCCGAACTTAATCCTGTCGTCCAATTCCATTCCCTGTTTCTCTGAGATGTCCGCCATTGCTCCGCCCAAACCAGCTATTATGTCAGCCGATGAACCTTCATTGCATCCCCGCGCTGCTTTCCCAAATTATGACCCCCACCCCCTGTGCCCTAATTTTGTTTCTTTAATTTTAACCTTAATTTACGAATTAATTGTTTCATAATCAATTAATAGTACTAATTAAAAATTAAAACTTCAGAGAAAGAGAAGCCCTAACCTCTGCAGTTCAGGGTTCAGGCGTTGAGAAGGGACTCAGTCAAGTTAAGGAGGACGGGAAAGGCGAAGACGACCTTTCTGTTCAAGAGATGAAACATTCGCAGCAAATGATAAAAAAAAAAGGACTTCTACGCAGATAAACTTAAAAAAGTAATTCAAGCATCCTCTAAATATATTTTGACGGTTATCCACTTTTATTCAAATAATAAACATTTTACAATTTGAATAAATCATTTATTAATCTTTTGTCGTTGGCAAAAAAAATCTTTTATCAACTTTACACTTGAGGAGAGAAGATCTGCATTGAGGTAAGAGTAAATAACAAGACAATTTAAATTGAAAAAAAGAGCATTGATATACAGTTAATTCAATATTTATAATTTCTTTAAAAAAACATGAGATGATAAATCTACAATTAAAAATTTAATATATGAAATGTATACTTTTGGTGGTCTCAGCCTAATTATTAGTGGCTTTTAAGAGTGTGCGCCTTTGGGAAAATTCGTGGGGGCGCTGTCGCGAAACAGGGAAAGCAGATACAATCCAAAGTGGATCATAGTGGAAGCTTCTTTCCACAGCTCAGCACTTTCAAGCATTTTCAAAAAATTGAGGAAAAGAAATATAAAAGGTGGGCATAAAACACTATTAGCATTAAAAATCGAAGCCTGTCTCTCAGTTCAGTGGGATTCTACTGCTCATTCCCACCACTGGGATTCTTTAGCATTAGACAACACACAAATTGGCCATTTCTTCTTCCACAATTTTTAATCCCTATATTCTGGATTTGAGTTGCTCATTGACCAGTGGGTCCCTTCCACTCACTTTAGTTGGTTTTGACTGTTTTTCTGATCCTGACAACAATAAATGTCTCCTCCTTCGTCTCCTTCTCTCCCATCAGTCTTCATGCTGCAGTAACCAGTGAGTCCCCCATGTCTCCTCCAGCTCGTGAGTTTCTTGCTTCCCCTCTAGTGTGTGTGTGTGTGTGTGTATCCCTCAA